>JABUQX010047383.1:12500-15000 GCA_015478945.1 Trachelipus rathkii | reverse complement strand
GAAAAGCCAAGTGGTCAGTTCTTTATTGCTTACTGAACGTTCGCTTTGCTTTGAATAATATCCTAACAACTATTCCGAGTTAAGCAAAAATTAATGAGTTCGATAGCAGAACTAGAATTTTTTCACTCCCTGTACACACTGTCTCTATCCTGAACGGCGCTAGAACAAGATAGAACGAAATATGTATATTGAGGAAAACTGTTAAACGTACAAGGAATAAATCTGCTCAACTCATCAGTGATTACAGTTCACACCTTATCGGCAGGATTAGTTGGCGTAAAATAATGCAAAGCCCTCTCCAATCCTCCCGAATAAAGTGCCAGAATATATGCTTTGGTTAGTTAGGATGGAGCTATTCTAGTAAAAAAATTAAAATAAAAAGTTAGAAGACTGTGCTCAGATTTACTAATTGGAAGGAAGATGAGATGTTTATAGATATAATAACATAGTGAGGTTTAGGTCAAAGGTTTGCCAGAATTGGTTGAGATAATCAGGAATATGTGAGATTCCCTATCAGTTGCTCTAGAAATCATTCGATCTTCTCTACTTCTGGACCAGTATGAGAGGGCACCAACCACACATCGAGGTGAACATTGGAGTCCCCTGACTATAGAGCACCTCATCATAATAGTAACGATGATTATTGATAATATATTATTTACTTAAATGCTTTTTAGTAACTTAAAGTATCAGATATCTGATAACTAAACTCTGATACCTAAAATTATTCTGTTTATCCGCATCTGCAACTGTGGATATTAAAAAAATCTACCAACATTTTTTTTTTTTTTTTTTTTTACAGATTACCACCACTCACGGGCTGAGCCCTTTTCAAGGAGGGGGCAGGAAATATTAAAACAGGGAAACCCACCCAAGCCCAAACCTAACACAAATCTCTCAGGTGAGCGCAGACGTGGGTTTTAAAAAGAGGAAGATTAAATACAGTAGGAAAAAACAGAGATTGGCCAAGGAGTATTCCACAGAACAGAAGTGGCTGGAAAGAAAGGAGGCCACCACAACGAACGAGTCTGGGATTTTCAATTCTCACGCAAAAATTCATGCGTGAGCATGGCACCCCTTGTATTGCGAGAGCGACGCAATGAGGTGGAATGCGGACGTGTCCAACTCCTCCTGAGGCATTCTACCGTTGTAGTTACCTATAGAAAGAGATAGTGCGCCAACGTCACTTCGCGAAATAGAGGGTCAAGAGAGTTAAAAAGTAGGGGAAGTTTATTATTCTCTTAGCTTTAGACTCAAACCTCTATCCAATAGAAGGTGGAATCGGAGCCCCCCCAGATGTTGAGAACAGTACTCCAAACAAGGCGCGAATAAGGCCCTTATATAACTGGAGAAGCATAGCTGTGCGTAGAAAAAAAATCATGCAAACCTAAACCAGAAGCCCCCAGCTTCTTATGAAAGCCACCTTAGCAATCGTTATGATATGAGGTTTCCCAAGATAATTTTTTGTTTATGTTCAGACCAAGAATGTTTATGTTTGTCAACAGGTGAGACGTTTGAACCGTCAAAAAAAATAGGAAAGTTAGGAGGTGTTTTGAGAGGGAGATGTAAAGTAGTTGAGTTTTCAAAGGAGTTGAATTTCACAAGGTTGTGGTGGCCCCACCGGGAAAATCCCATTCCAGCGTCGGGCAAGAAAGAATTGGAAAGCTGAAGCACGCAGAGGCAACTCTAGAATGCCAAAGAGGGACAGATTTTGAAATGAGTGGAAGAATGGAGAGTTGAAGGTCATCGGCATAAGAGTGAACAGAGTTAGAATTACAGCTGAGGAGATCGTCTTCTGTTGATGAAAAGTAGAATAAAAGTTGGAGATTAAAAACAGGAAAACCTTTGAGGAACACCACATTAACAGGAAAGGAGGAAAGAAGTCGCTCCATCAAACGAGTGCTGATATGGATCGACCAGAGAGAAAACTTTACAAGAGTAAGCAAAGAGAAGGAGGAAACCCAAAGGAAGGGGAGCTTAGAGAGTAGCGACGCATGCCATACTCCATCAAAAGCCTTTGATATATCGAGTGCCACCAACCAAGACTCCCCATAGTCCCTTAGAGCGCAGAAGACCATAAATCAGTTAAGATAGGAAAATGATGTCACAGTTGACCTCGAGCGTCGAAAGCCATACTGATGATTGAAAGAAGGAATGAGACTCCAGATGAACCAGGAAATTAGAGTTAAGAATAGTTTCAAAAGATCTTAGATAGAATACAGGTGGGAGCTATAGGACGATAGTTGGAAGGATCAGAGCGGCTGCCCCTTTTCGGGATCGGTTGGACATACGCGCGCTTCCGCACTGATGAAATGCTTGCTAGTATTAAGGCATAGGAGAGTAGAGTTGAACGAGGACAAGGGCCAGCTCGGAAGCACACTCCCTAAAAACACGGGGAGGAATGCCATCCGGGGCACTTGCCTTCCTTGACACTCATAGATCTCAGAATCCATGCACCCGATCATGCGTAATCACGGGAAGAGCTAGGAAACCTGAGAGG
>JABUQX010047383.1:0-2500 GCA_015478945.1 Trachelipus rathkii | reverse complement strand
ATATTTTGATGAATTATTAAATGTGGTGGACGATGAGGAATATATGGAGGAGGATAACCCACAAATGGAAGACCGAGAACAGGATGACTTAGAACCGATACATGGCGAGGAAGTGAGACAAGGCTATAAGAGCCTTAAAGAATGGAAGAGCCAGGAGTCGATATACTATAATAATGAAATATTCAAAACAGAAGAAAGTATGGTGGAATGGGTGACAGAACTTATAAATTGTATATGGAGAGAGGAGAACATACCGTCAGATTGGAGAAAAGCTGTGATATGTCCAATACATAAAAAAAGGAGATAGAAGAGAATGTCAGAATTACAGAGGAATAGTGTTGCTGTTGAGCGCATATAAAATATACGAGAGGATAATAGAGAAAAGACTCTGGAGAGAATTAGAGGGAAAGATTGGAGAGTGGCAACACGGATTCAGGCCAAATAGAAGTGTAATTGACTTGATATTCTCTTTAAAAAATGATAGTGGAGAAGAGCATAGAATGGAATAAGGTAGCATATATCGCATTTATAGATCTAGAGAAAGCTTTTGATAGAATACAAAGAGAGAGAGAGAGATTGTGGATAGTGATGGAAGACCCTGCATATGGAATAAATAAGAAGCTGATAAGGATAATAAGGAATATGTATGAAAACCCCATAAACACGGTTAGAACGGAGATGGGAAGGGAGAAATGGTTTGAAACGAAGACTGGAGTAAGGCAGGGCAGTGTGCTGTCCCCTTTACTTTTTGCGTTATATCTGGACAACTGCTTGAAGAGGATATGTGTAAGAGAGGATAGGGAATACACCTTTGTATACGCTGACGACGCGGCTGTTGTGACAAAGGAACAACATGAACTACAAGCTGCTGTGAATTCTTGGAATGAAGTTATGAGGGGATGGGGAATGAAAATAAACAGGGAGAAGACGGAGATAATGGTGATATCGAGACAGGGAGAACACGCGGAGATATGGATGGAAGGTATACAGTTAAAACAGACCAGCAGATTCAAATATCTAGGAGTGATATTCGATGAGAAAGGATGGATAGATTCAGAACTGAGGGAAAGAATAACGAAATATTCAAAGAATGTGGGAATGTTGTACCCATTGATGATGCAGAGAGGAGTGCCAGTAGAGGTAAAAGTGACTATATATACAACCATCCTACGACCAATATTACTATACGGGTCGGAATGTTGGGTACTTAACACGATGCAGAAGAGTAAAATAGAAGCTGTGGAAATGCGAGTGTTAAGATTAATAAGAGGAGTAACGCTGAGGGACAGAGTTAGAAGTGAAGCAATAAGAGAAGAGCTCGGAGTCCGCCCAATAATGGAATGTATTGAAAGAAACCAGCTGAGATGGTTCGGTCATGTGCAGAGAATGGAGGACTTTAGATACCCCCGAAGATTACTTAATTGGAGACCTATCGGAACGAGACCAGTGGGAAGACCAAGAAAAAGATGGAAGGATGCTGTGGAAGAAGCAATTACGTCGAGGGGAGAAACGATGGAGAATGTGGAAAGGACGGCACTATTTGAAGACCGGGACGTCTGGAGGGATTTCTGGAGGAGCAACACTTGACAGGATCTACCTAACAAGATGGATGGTGAGAAAGGTGAGACATAGGTATATATATATATTATATATATTATATATATATATATATATATATATATATTAATTATTATTATAATAATATTATATTCATATATATATATATATATATATATATATATATATATATATATATATATATATATATATATATATATATATTTATAAAGGTACAATTGACCAAATAACGATGTGATTGGAAAAGAAAGTTGAATTTTCTTTTGACATTTGCTGAGTTGAACAAATAAAAAAATTTTACTTCCTCTTTTTGTTTAAGAACCTTAAGTTTTCAATGACTTTATTTTAATAAAATATGATTTGTGTTTTCGTACAAGACGCTTATTTCTATTTCGATTGCGGAAATTTTTCAGCTTTAAGTCTTATTCATAGTGGAATAGAAAATTCAGAGAAAGATTTTCCCTCTTCTCTGCTCTCTCTCTCTCTCTCTCTCTCTCTCTCTCTCTTCTCTCTCTCTCCTCTCTCTCTCTCTTCTCTCTCTCTCTTCTCTCTCTCTCTCTCTCTCTCTCTCTCTCTCTCTCTCTCTCTCTCTCTCTCTCTCTCTCTTCTCTCTCTCTCTCTCTCTCTTCTCCTCTCTCTCTCTCTCTCTCTCTCTCTCTCTCTCTCTCTCTCGTCTCTCTCTCTCTTCTCTCTCTCTTCTCTCTCTTTCTCTCTCTCCTCTCTCTCTCTCTCATATATATATATATATATAGTTATATATAATATATATATATATATATATATATATATATATATATATATATATATATATATATATATTATATATATATATAAATGCTGGGTTGGGGTCGCTACCACTTATTTATGCCCTACAAATGCTCATGCATGCCTCGGATTTCTGGTGTATGTTTGCGCACCCTAC
>JABUQX010047382.1:35000-50925 GCA_015478945.1 Trachelipus rathkii | reverse complement strand
TCCTAATCACAGATATCTTCAACAAATTTTGGCAACTTAACTACATTTCCCCCAATCTGGAAACAAGCATACATATGCCCTAAACTCAAAAACCAAAAAAAGACGCCAACTCCCCCTCCTCCTATAATCGCCTAATTTCTCTGCTCTTCTCCATCAGTAAATTGCTAGAGAAATTAAATTAATATTAGAAAAATTTCCCAATCATTCCCCTCCCCAGACTTCAACACGATTCAAACAGCAACCATTCTGCACCACAGCCTCAACCTCCCCACACCAAACACATCATTAAATGCACATTAAACAATTCACCTTCCCACCAGACTCTATTCCCACATCAATCCACGGACGCAGATCCTTTGACCACGGCCCCCACACACATCCTTAATTCAAAAAAATTCCTCCTCTCCACCTAGAAAATAACGACAAAAAAAATGGCTTTACAATTTCCCACACAACACACACACATCTTTTCCAAAAGTCTTATACAAAAACAACCCTCCCATTTATCAAATTACAAAACGGCGTCCCACAGGACGCGTTCTCTCTCCATTTTTATTCATACTTTTTCACTGCAGATCTGCCCACCCAACCCACCAATCCAATAATGAAATGGACAAAGAGAAGCAGTGAAAAAGAGAACAGAAGAGGAAAAGTGGAATTATTCTTACAACAAATATATTTAGTAAAATTACTATACTTACACAATAACCTTGAACTGATGAAAAAGGTTTGCTTTAAATTCCAAACCTTTTCAGCAAACCTTGCCAGGATCTGAGATAGAACAGCCTGTCTGGTCCATGTTCGGGCACCAAATAAATTTAAGGTATGTAAAGGAAGGTCGAAGTTTACTCAAGTGGGCTTATTTATAGATTTGTGAATAATATAATGTTATATTTCACTGACCCAAATTTAATAAAAATAAAGTTTTCGAAAAAATAAATAGATTATTTTTAATTCAGTTTCTATAAGTATAAAGTATAATTAATCATCTTTATTTTGTGGGGTCGTTCTTGACTTTTTTTTTCTTTTTCTTTTTATAGCAAAAACGACGGAAACGTGATGACATTTCACTCCGATGGTTTTCATTCCAATAGTGAAGTGTATTATATTGGTTTAAAGGCCCAAGCTATATTTATTTATAAGTTAAAATACTATCTCAAAGAATAATAAATGCAAATATAATATTAATAACTTTTTAAGTTTTGTTTATTCAAAAAATATTCCCATTTCCATTTTCAAGTATGTAACAAAGTTGAGCTACTAGATTTTTTTTAACATATATACCAATAAGATTCTTTATTAACTAGCTACAATATAAAGAATAAAAATAATGAAAGAAGGGACCTCAATTTAGCCGCTGAAAAGAACAAAAATAAAAAAAATTTAATTTTAAATTCAAACATGACAAGAATAATTAAACTTCTTTAAGATAAAGATAGATATCATTCAATATTCAAATTCAAAATTTTCTCAAATTTCTTATTTGCAAAAAATTTAGCTTTCACTAGTATCTGGCGAGGGCCTGTTCTTTTTTGGGGTTTTATCCCACCTACACTAAAAATTCAGCCTTCGCCTCTCGGGACTGCATGAAGAGAGCGGATAAATATGGCTTGCAAGCACTGAATAATAATGACAACTTGGCCACTTTTCTATGTACACCACATGCAAAGGATCCTCTTTTCTGTAGGGCAGGCATCCCAATAGTTTTTCAGAGAGCCTCATCTACCCTTTCACAGATTGCAAACTTGAATTAACTTTGCATCCTGAATGAATCTCTTCAGTTTTTCGATGGTTCCAGTTGGTTTGATTCCTTTGAAGCGTGAATGAGATGTCAATGCAATTTCAGGGCCATAACTTATCAAAGTCTAACCATATCCAAATCCTATTCCATCTTCAGTAGTTTATTGCTGAAACGCCACCAATCTCACTATCCTGTGTTTGCCAGGGGACTGATAAGCGGCTTTCACTCTGTGAATCATTTTTTTTGTCACGCGAGCCAAGCCCCTCGGTTATGCTATTTAAAGCATTCTAGAATGGTTTATCCCGGAGGATGTCTTTATGTGGGTCTTCAACAAGCTTAAGAATTCTTATTAGAACCTTTTATATATCAAAACTACGATTTATTTACACTGCCAACAGATTCAATTCTTTCTGTCCCATACATTACGATAGAAATGTATTCTGTATAAAACACAAAGGTACAGGAACTAATTCTGGAGACCAAAACGCATCTATCATGTATCATTTTTTTTGCAGACACACTCCTCAATATTTTTATCATATTGTTACATTGATTGTACACCAGTGTCTTGTTATGTATCAGACAAGCACAAAAGCACACACTAAAAGAGGGGGAAGGGGGATAGAGGATTGTCGATTTTTTGATGTGATCCCTGATAAGAAACCAGCAATATTCAGGCAGGCATACCTTTCACTTCCATGCCACTGAACGCTTTTTAACATAGAGATTCCTGGTGTTGAAAACCTATTCACATGCTCATCACTAATGAAACCATGGTTTGATATAAAGATTTCCAGATGCTATGCCATACAAGAGTAAGTTTTAAAGCAAAAGGGCAACCAATTTGAGAAAGCAACCCGACAGCCACTTTGACTACAGGATATTACATAGTTTTTCAGCTTTCATCATCCTCAAAGAACTGAGCACACTGATATTGAATGCTAGCCAGACATGACTCCTGTTTGTTCCTTCTGACACTTTCCTTTCAAACTCTCCATCTCAGAAGAACTGCTTTAATTTGGGGGGCAATAAAAACCCCTTCTTTTATCTCTGCCTCACTTAAATTGTGAATTTGTCCCGAGATGCCAGAAATGGCAAACCTTCTTTGTCAAGAAGTCTTACAACATATTTTCATCAAACTCAAAGTTTAATGTGCAAAAGTGAAGAAAGACAAACTCAGATTCACAAGTGGTTCATATGATATGTTTTTGGTCCCAGGATTGAAATCATGTCTTTGAGGCCACTTTTTCTGAATGTAGTGAATTTTCCTATCGCAGCTATCCCATTCGCAGAGGAAGTAGCAGAATTTTGCTGTAACCCTGTTAGCATGCCTATTACATAGGGTCCAAATGACCTTTCAGGTCCCCACAACTGTGCCATTAAATTTGTGTACATTCAACCTAGGTAAGTATAGAAACTCACTATACAATACCATCCAGAACCTCCAGCTTTAACTTGGGTCAATATGGTCCAGTAAAGATTTAATATATTACCTCAAATTCAAAATTCTGTAAGTCTATTTATTAAATGCATACCAGCTCTATTAGTCTCCAAACTATTATCCACTTTTTCCTCAGTAAACTTTGATGCAAAATAAGCATTGAAAATGTGCATCCTGTATCAGAACTAACTTACAATTTTCATCAATTTTAATGGCACATTGTCCTATTCTTACTTTTTCTAAATTTTATAACAAGCTAAAAAATTTCTTCTGGTCCTTATTACTTTTAATTGCTAAATTAATTTCTGCCCCTCTCTTTGCCTTTCTTGTTGACAGGTTAAGTTCATTCCTATTTTTCCTATAATTTTATAATTATCATCCTCCCTATTACTACCCTTGAATATTTTCAAAACAACTGTGCTTTTCATTTATTTTCTCTTCTCTCTCTTTACTCCACCAAACAGGTTTTCCCTCTGAAAACCTAATGGGTTTATCTTTAAAACATACTGACTGAATACTCATCAAAATTTGCTAAAAATGTTCCCACATGATAAAACAGTTTTGGTTTTTAAACTATTTATCCCAGTCAATTATATTATGTATGTCTTGACATTTGGTAAACTCGCTATTTTGGAAATCTATGAGCTTTTCCGTATTAACTTGCAATTTGGGCCCAGATATCAAAATTCATGTTAAATCTAATTATATTATGGTCACTAATTTTTAAATTCTCCTCAACTCTAACCTCATCCACCATACTTTCACTGTTAGTTAATATTAAGTCTAACAGTGCATTGTGTCTTGTTGATTCATATACCATCTGACACAAAAAGCTGTCTAGTATATAATTTATAAACACAGAACTACTATGGTCCATATTAGACAGGGAATCCCATTAAATGCCAGAAAAATTAAAATCACCCATTATGACTATACCTTTAATTGTGGCACACTGTCTCGATTGCTTTCACTATTTTCACATCTAATTCCTGACTCTACCCAGGAGGTCTATAAAATGCCCCTATTCTGAATGATTTATTGTATATAAGGATTTCTACCCACACAGATTCAACATCATGATTAATTTTAATGTCAATCATTAATACAGATTAAACACTGCTTTTAACAAAGTGCCACACTACCACCCGGCCTTCCTTCCTTCATGCTGGTATAAATAAAGTGAATATCCATCTATTTCATATTGCTAAAAGGAGTCTCCATACAATTCTTCATTAACCCAAGCTTCCGTTTTGCAAATAATGTCTATATTCTCCTTTATGGTATAACTAATCAGCTCATCTTTTTAATTTCTCAGAGGGCTTTGAGCATTTCTGTAGAAGCATTTGATATTCGAAATGCTATCATCTTTATTTGAGCCTGTAACAATGCTAGTTTTATTTCTCACCACTATTATAGTTACCATTGCTATAATTATTCATATCAGATTTAGCCCATCACCCCTAACTTTACCTACTTTTTTTGATAGACAAGTCTCCAAACTGGTAGTGAAAAGCTCAACACCTTCACAACTCGAGTGAACTCCATCTACTGCAAAAAGATCTGTCCAGAAATTTTCTCCACAAATCCAAAAACTTAATATTTTCTGAAAAATATAATTTCCTAACCCTTTCATTTACACCTAAAGCCCTAACATCCTCATTCCTAACCTACACCTAACCTATGTAAAATCCCAGAAATCATGCACCTTCTTCCACTAGCTTTCATCTTTTGAATCAACCTCCTATATTCTGCTATTAATTCTTCTGACCTTCTATGTCAGTGATTCCCAAACTTTTGTAATTCACAACACCCTATTTAAGGCTGTGGAATTTTTGAAGCACACTTGCTATAATAATAAATAAATCATAATAATAATAATATAATAAATAATAATAATATAATAAATAATAATAATAATAATCAATATTAAATAATAATATAATAGATTTTTTTAATTTAAAATATCTATAAAACAAAGCTACCTGTTAAAATTTGGAAGCTGGAGTTTGCCGTTTAGAATCGATTAATAATATTGATGGGAAATTTGTGCTTGATGCTTGGAGCACAAATATTGTATATTAGGTCTGATGTTTGATAATGCAACACACATATTTTCCTCAAGATTTAACAATATTTCATTGTTTTGTTTTATTGTGACACATTTGCAGAGAAGGTAAGAAGACTCAACAATAACAACAACAAATGCAAAAGGAAAACTTGTGGCTTTCTACTACCGTAGCTCAAGATACTCCTTTTGATATTGTTAAGCCAAAAGCACCACTGATAAGTCGTTCTCTCTCAAGTCTTCAATTTTCCAGTAAAGAATCATCACAAGATTCATTAAATTCCCCCCTTTCAGTAGCTTGTGAAATCTATTTCTTCGCAAATATCTGCATGTCGAAATGGGAACAAACCACATCAGATCTTAACAGAAAGAGAAGAAAGTAACTCATTTCTGCATCTGGCAATATTTGATAAAATCGATCCAAGAATAGGTCTCTTTTTAGCTTTTCCTCCCCATTACGGTCAGAAAATTTAAAAGGATGAAAGAATTTGAAAAATCACTTTTCTTAATTGCAGACTTCCAAGAAGCTACATTTCTCATGAAACCTTTCATTTTATTGGTTGAAGAAACTATTGTTTCTTGTCATCCCTGCACATGAAGTATTTAATTCAAGTAGTTACTAAAAAATATTTTGACCAGATTATGACAGCTATAAACACAATGCATCCAATTATGACAGAACCTAGAAAAATGACAATCATATTTCTCTTTATCATCAAACAAGACATATAAGTTTATTCTGTTGAAGTCGTCGAGAACGCAGGAATTCAGACAATCTCACACGAACGTAACCATCTTACTCATGATAATGTAAATAAAAATAATAGACGAATATATTGGTAGCATCCATATTCAACACAATTTTTTGAAAGAGTATACACATCAAAGAGTTGCAGAATATAATGAACACTTATTATCATCTTCATTAACTTGGGATTCTAGTAAACCTTCAGTACAGCTGCTGCACCCAATTAATATACCCTACATAGCTAATCTAGCTGTATAGCAAATTGCAGAATGAAGTTATTAATCACAATGATCCAATAATTTATCCTGCAATTCAAAAACATTAGCGCAAATAAAATACCATAATACGCATTCCATAGTCAATTGAATGGATGCACCATACAGCATACATATTCCACAAGTCATTCCATGAAAGACCATGGTTATTGAGATAGGAAGAGATGGAAGCGAAAATATCGGAGCTGATACTAGTTGATAGCAGACAGTGATGATGAGTGTCATCATCATCATCGTCTGCTATATGAATGTATTTTTCTTTACAGTTGCATAAGTCTTTGTATAGATAATTTAAAGAGTGTTTATTATAATAACAATAGTACTAGGAGAATAAAATAGCCGTTCGAAGCGAAGAGATTGGAGAGATATTTGGTGAGAGGTGGGGAGAGTTAAGTCGAAAAGTCTTACACTCCACCCCTTTTTCCGGATATTGTTGTGAGATATTATATTTTTCATTTATACATTATTTATTGATTTTCATCTTAATATTATAATAGAGACGGGGCTTAATGCTATTCTAGACTTAACCGGACAGTATGAATATAATGAGACATGATTAACAGACCATTAACACCTAATATTTGTAATTATATTATTTATTCATCATCATTTCTTATTTATCGAGAACTCCACAACTGGTTCATCTTCGATACTGAATCAGGTAACTTGTCAATATTTACATATATTTATATTATAATTAGATAGGACTATTCTAGATTATTATTGTAGGTTAAATTACATAAGTCATTTGTTATTAGATTCACTCTGTGCGCTACTCTGCTATTTTTAATACAGAATGGGTTTAGATGATTAGGATCAAAAGAAGGATGGTGAATGTAGGATGATAGGGAAGTGTCCCATATTCTCGGGACAAGAGAGAGATTATGAAAAATGGAGAAGAAAGGTTAGTGATTGGGTACTATTGAATGAGAAAGTGAGACAAAAAGGGTTAATTATTAGATTGTATTTAGGAGAGGCAGAGGACATAACTAAGAATATAAGTGTGGGGGATTTATTGAAAGGAGGTGTGAAGTTAATTTTAGCAGCCTTAGATAAGAGATATAAGTTGGACAAACGTGTGGAGAGGTTCAATAGTGTTGGATGTGTTGAAAATTTTGAGAAAAGAAAAAGAGTGTAAAAGAATATGTGATTAGAAACAATCCACTCAAGATTCTTAACAGAAAGAGAAGGAAAGTACTCATTTACTGCATCTTGCAATTTTGATAAATGATCAAGAATAAGGTCTTTTAGCTTTTCCTCGCCATTACGTTCAGAAAATTTTAAAAGGGATGGAAAATTTGAAAAATTTTACCTCTTGTTGGTAACTCTGACCACAAACTAATTGCTATTATTTCTAATGCTTTCTCTATTGAGCTCCACCCTTCCCCCAAACGTATCTTCTGATTATTCAATTAGTTTAACTAAGGATTCCTGTTTTAATCCTAAAGACGCTTCGGTGTCTGTGGAAACTTTGTCGTTGATATCATATTTCTCTTTCTCAAAAAAGACTTAGTTCTTCTTTGAGTGTGAGAACGCGGTTCAGCACTCTACCACGAGATAACCATCTTACTTCTGTATGTAATAATAATGAGATATTTGGTGCATCCATTTCACAACATTTTTTTTAAAGAGTCTACAACTTCAAAGTTTGCGATTAAATGTATTTATCATCTTCATAACTTGATTTGTAACTTCAGTGAACTCTCACCACGAATTTTTCCACCTACTAGTGCTCCTTGCTGCAAAAATGCAGTGAGTTATTATCAATGATACCATTTACCTGAAAACTTCGCCAATAGAGGGGAATTACCCAAGACATATGATGCACCCCTCATACATAGACGCACAACAGTCTTCCATGAAAGACCATGGTTATGACGATATGAAGAGTGAAGCGAAAAAATAATCGGAGCTATACAAGAATTGGATAGCACAGTGATGATGAAGTTCATCATTCAATCATCGACTGCTATAATGAATGTAATTTTCTTTAAACAGTTGCATAAGCTGTTGTATAGATAACTTTTAAAAATATTTAATTATTATAATAGATGCAGGTCGTATCTAAGGCGTTAAGAGAAAACTTAGATAAAGAGAGTGAGTATAAAAGTTATACAGAAGTAATAGTACAACCGGAATCAGACTTCCAGAATAACAGGAGTTTCCATACTGAGAATCTGTTGTGAGATATCTATATTTTTCATTTACTACACATTACAAATGAAATTCGATGTGAGAAATGAAATTATGTCACGGGGCTTAATGCCATGCTAGTCTCATCGGGACAGTATGAATATAATGAGACATGATTAACAGACCATTAACACCTAATATTTGTAATTATATTATTTATTCATCATCATTTCTTATTTATCGAGAACTCCACAACTGGTTCATCTTCGATACTGAATCAGGTAACTTGTCAATATTTACATATATTTATATTATAATTAGATAGGACTATTCTAGATTATTATTGTAGGTTAAATTACATAAGTCATTTGTTATTAGATTCACTCTGTGCGCTACTCTGCTATTCTTAATACAGAATGGGTTTAGATTATTAGGGATCAAAAGAAGGATGTGAATAGGTCATGGGAATGTCCCCCATATTCTCGGATACAAGAGAAGAGATTATGGAAAACATGCAGAAGACAAATGTTAGATGATTGGCGTACTACTTGAATGATGAAGTGAGACAAAAAGACGTATAATTATTACATTGTTTTAGAGAGGTCAGAGACAAACTCAGATTATAAGTGTGGGATTTATTGATCACTACAGCTTCTTATAACAACATAGATAAGAGATAAAGGTTGTTAATACTGTCAATGTCCCACTGTCTGATAAAGAACAACCACATAAAATTTTCAAAGTCACTGGTTTGATTTCTGCATCTTTCTTTTGTACAGACTTCCACTATTGATGATGTAGGCCATGGAGACAAAGATGACAATCTCAAAGTATACTCAGCTGGACTGCAAAAATGGGAAGAGCAGATCATAATAGGTGGATGTGGTGAAAGCGAATTAGAGTACGATAACATTAGGAAGCAAATGTTGCAGATATTTGAAGATAAAAAAGAAAAAACGGAATACAGATCGGGGGTGGGACAATTAAATTGGTTGGGACAGCAAACCAGACCAGAAGTGGTGTTTGCTGACGCATCATTCAATGGATTAGGGACAGGGGAATCACAAATAGGATATATTATAACATTAGAAGATAACTATGGAAATAAAATACCAATCATCTGGAAATCCAAAGTAGCAAACAGAGTAGTGAGATCACCATTAGAGGCAGAAGCAATGGCTTTCTGTGATGGGTAAGAAATGGGAATATATGTGAAAAAGTTATGGGAGGAATTAACAGGTGAAAGAAACAAATTTAATTGGATATTCAGACAGTAAATCTTTAGAAAGTTCAATAAGATCACATACAAATGTACAGAGTAGAAGATTGAGAGTGGATTTGGCAGTGATAATATTATTGTTGAGAGATGGAGTAATTTCTGAGATATGTTGGATAAATGGGAGAGAACAAATAGCAGATGGTTTAACGAAAGAAAATGGAAATAAAAGAGGTTTGTATGAATATTTGCTGGAAGAGTGTTAGGGAGATGAGAGAGAGAGAAGAGAGTGGTGTGAGATTGATAGCAGAGTGATGATGAGTGTCATCATCATGATCGTCTGCTATATGAATGTATTTTTCTTTACTGTTGCATAAGTCTTTGTATAGATAATAAAAATATTTAAGGTTATTATAATAGACATAGTATCTAAGGCTGTTAGAGAAATAGATAAAGAGTGATATAAAAGTTATACAGAGTAATAGTCAACCAGGATCAGATCCAATAACAGGAGTGTCATCATATGAGATATTGTTGTGAGAATGAGATTATATTTTTCATTTATACATTATTTATTGATTTTCATCTTAATATTATAATAGAGACGTGACTTAATGCTATTCTAGACTTAACCGGACAGTACGAATATAACGAGACGTGATTAACAGACCATTAACACCTAATATTTGATTATATTATTTATTCATCATTTCTTATTTATTGAGAACTCCACAACTGGTTCATCTTCGATACTGAATCAGGTAACTTGTCAATATTTACATATATTTATATTATAATTTAGATATTGATAATTACCTTTTATTGTAGGTTAAATTACATAAGTCATTTGTTATTAGATTCACTCAGTAGTTGTTTCCAACTCTTTGCAAAACAAAAACTGCTCCACGATATATTTACCGTCAATAAATCTACAGAATCCAAGAAGCTGATTTTTGGCAGTAATATCAGTACTTTCATCTATTTGTAAAACAAATTTATGGTGAGATTTTATTTTATCTATGACTGTTCATTTATATTTAATCAAATTACTAGAAGACTCTATGGCTAAATAGTTTTGTTTGAGAGAGGAATTTTTGAAATTTGATCTCCAGCATCTTGCCTAAGTATGGTTTCAACGATAATTTTGCACGCCGGGATAATGATATCCTCTCCAGTTGTATGAGGTTTCATTTTCTTGGCGAGAAGTTCAGCATCTTTAAATGAAGTTTCGAGAGCAGCGTCACTTGTGGTAAAATCTTCTTCGAACATTCTATTATTTTTCTAATAGCTGAATATGAGCCTGGATTTCTGGGATACACCTGGGTGCTTCGTAGCAAGATATCTCTAAGTTTACTGAGGACCATGGCTTCAATGCTTAAACAAAAACTCTCTAAATACGTTTTCTTTAAAACATTCTTTTGATGTTGAAGATCCAGGAATGATAATGTTCAAATAACTCTGACTAAAGTAGTGGTACAGTTTGCTCTCCTCGAGTTTACATTTTCTTATTACAAACTTATATCCATTTCAAAATTGATCACTTATGTAACATTTCAGCACCCCTACGTAACATTAATTAATTTTATGTTATTTATTGACTCTACTAAATTCTACCCAAGCACAAAGCTCTGTGTGCAATAATAATATATATATATAGTATATATATATATATTTATATATATTATATATATATTATATATATATATATATATATATATATAATATATATAATTATATAGTATATATATATATATATATATATATATATTAATATAATATATATATATATATATATATATATATATATATATATATATATATATATATATATATATATAGATATATATATATTATATATATATATATATATATATATTATATATATATAGTATATATATATATAATATTAGTGATGCACCGATGACCATGTATCGGATCAGATATCAGTTGGTAGCGGTCGATTTTTATGGTAGCGGTATCGTATCGGGAAATTTTAGTGGAGTAGAGTGATGTATCGGCGTATTGCGGGGTATCGGTGCCATCAGGCAAACAGTACTTTGTCAGTAGCGACTACCTTTAACCGCTATAGCGATTCCAATATCATTGCGTCCTGTTCTTAAAGTCTGATTGTTTTATAGTCATCGTTTCTCTGCTTCATATCAAGTAATTATTTAGATACTTGATAATGATATAAATATTTCTTTTTTACTTTGAGAATGTATCTCATTAATATTTTTATACCTTATTAATGGGTAGTACTTTATTATTGTGTCAACTATATATATTTTATGAGTGATAGGAACTTTATGAATACTTTAAATGAAGAGATCTTATTAAGCTATATGGTGCACTGTTACTTTGTAGATAATCATGATACTATATGTCATGCCTTACAGATTCGTTTCACCGCATATAAGTCGAAAGCTGTGTGATGTTACTAGAGTAAACCGTAGCTCCTTGATACAAGCTGTCTTCGAGGCTCTCCATGGCGAAACACCATCACGATGATACTCACGCAATGTTCGCTAGACTTTAATTAATTCTAGCATGCCGTCATGCTCAATCAGTCGCAACGAGCAATTCTAAATTCTCATTCATGTAGCTCTCGCATAGAACTCAGAGAGGTGGATTAAGTAATATATATGAGAGAAATTAAAGTTTCAATTATCTCATTTATCTATAGTGCTCTATCTTGAGTAAATTGAGATATAGTGTCCCTATTACCTCAAAAAATATTTGAATTTTAATTATCAAGGTGTAGATGAGTACTTACACTGTGCCCTATTATAATAGTATAAGTAATAAGTTATTGCATTTAGTTGAGCTTTTGCTTTTATTCATCCAAATCTAGTGAAATCTGTGATATTCATACTGTGGTGATGTATACTCATATATTAGCCTCATTCTAGCTAATAAATAATAGCTAAAATATTACTATTATATAGTTATCTCACTTGTTCTGTGATGATAAAATATAATTATTACTATAGTTTTATCTATATAATTATGATAAGAGTCCTTGACAGCATATATTTGATACTTCAGATGGACATTCATATATCAATATCTTATATTCTCCTGCGAATATTCTAGTCTGGATTTATTTTCTTATCTACTCTCACTCTCTGTGTCTGTGAAATAGGCGTTTGCGTGATGTTTTATTATAGTGTGCTTAGGATATTACTTTCATTCGAAGTGTACTCTGCATTCTGAGAATATTCTCGTTGTTTCTGCACTAAAATCTGCACTAAAATCTACACTAAAATCTGTACAAATTATGTCTTAACCAACGTTACCACGGATTCCTTCAAATTATTAAGTTTTCTTTTTCCATGATTGTGAGGATTTTAGAGAGTCACTTCATTTACGAAAATGTGAGATGAGAACCTCTAGAATTATGTAATGACTCGTGAGCAGGGCCGTTTTACTGACTTAAGAATCTTTGCCGTGATGAATAGGTGTCTCAGCTCGTATGTACACTTGTTGTAATAGAATATATTCTATTCTAATACAATCAAAGTGCAATATTGTGAAACTCTCAAATTTCGTTGCGCAAATCGTTAAACTTCCGATCACTCTTTAAGTAGGATATTTTTTTAAAATGGAATTATCTACATGATTCCTAAGACAGTTAAGTCTATATTTGTAATTAATAGTGCCTTGTTGTATCTTCTAAATCAATCGAGCATCTCTTTGAGTTATAGCACAACGCCAGTAGAACTTTCTATTGTTTAATACAAATAAGTGTCTTCGCCAAGTAAAGGTTGTGTTCATTTGATTGTCCTCTACTGCAGAGTTCATGTCACACTGCATCAGAGACTGACCAAAAAGAATCACTTCTATAATGAGATATCTCAACAGTGTAGTGTTTAAAGTCGTTTTATATATACACAATATTCACAAATTTATTTAAATATCATGCCCATTATAGAAACAGCTTTGCTCAACTTTTGTCTATTTGAAGAGAATATAACACAGCCGACTGATTGTCGGCTTTATTCCACTTTGGCAGCTAACAATTTTCTTAGAATTGAGAAGTTAGAGGAAGATTATGTATTCACAGACAAGGATAAAAACCCTGCTCTTGATAAAAAGTGCTCAGTAATCTCTCTCAGTTTACTAAAAACATATTTACACCTAATAGTCTGATGTTACTGAGCACATTAATATTATAGTATCAAAACTCGATGGAGTGTACGTCAAACGATGGTATGACTTATCTCTTTATATGCTTAAAAGAAACTGCCCATATGCAGTGTGTTGAATATAAGAGTATATGTGAGAAGTGATTGTGTGTAGATAATTATTAGATCTAACATGTAAAAATTAATAAATGTAGAAAGCCGATCCATATATGTAGAAGCGTATGACAGTAATTTACAGGTATTTGGTGAAGTAAGAGATCATATTGTCTCGAGCTAGCTCTCGTATACTCGACTAATGTGTATTATATTCACGAGAATACAGAACTTAAATCAAGTTTATCAATAGTTATATGGCCGCAGTAAAGGCATAAAGTAGAAATTAACTGAGATAAGGATAATATATATGCTTAATGTGGGTCAATAGTCATTCTCTTTCTCAAATCATACGATCATAATAAAATAAGAGAACTATATAGTGTGGTATGACGGACCTCTTTCCCAGTAGATACTCTGTTTTTAATGAAATATAAAGGTAATCGAAGATACAGAATTAGTTTCAAGCTCAAATATCTATTTAGAACTCGCGCTTGCGACTCACGCAGATAGCGACTCCCACATTAATATTTTTCACATGGGTGAATACATCTCTCTCATTGAACAGTATTATCCTAAGTCTCAATCCATAATAATGTCAGATAGATAACTCTCGAAGCGTGAGCTTAGAGAACTGAATTGTAGATATATATTCTCTTTGCTTAATTTGTAGAGCAGTATATTGCGCTATCTCTATAGTCATGAACATTGCAATGTCAAATTATCTTGTGCTTAACGACTCACATAAACTGTCTAGAATATAAGCATCAATGCACCACAACTGATCTATATAAATTGTAGATTTTCTCTTGTCTTCGAGAAGCCGGGTCGCATCACTGTATGTCTGAAGAGTCAAGTGAAGAGGAAAGAAAAAAAATAACTAGGTCTTGAAGGAAATCATAAGGGAAATTCCAAAAAAGTCAAGGAAATTTCCAAACATATTTTTGGAGAGAAATTATAAAATTTAAGATTAAAGAGAATGATACATGGACCAAGTTACATATTTTGATTATATTTCTTTTCCTTTACTGTATAATTGTGGAATAAGAGATGTATTGATAAGTGAATGAAAAGGTAATGGGCGAGGAACGACATCCCATAAATCTACTTCTATCTTGTTTTTTCTATTTTTAGTTCACTATTACCTACTATGTCTTCCCATTCTGTCCGTAGAGGTGGTTCCAAGTTCATCCTTCCGATTGAACGGTGATTGGTATATGGATGTTTTTAGGACTGTATGACTTAAAACTTAATCTGTTTATATCTTTTTTCTTTTAGGAATGATACTTCTTCTTTTTTTTTTTTATTCTTTTTTCTGTCTTTGACGAAGTGATTTGGATTTTTGTGCAGTTGACAGCCAAAAATCTCTTCACACCAAACCATTACAAAATGTTTCTATTCAAACCAAAGAGATGTATTTCAAAAATGCAAACTGGCTTTTTTAAATGCTTTAATGCCTTGGACGTGAATCATTTTTACGAAAGTTCCAAACGTCAGACCCACTTGGTCCATTCTTCCTGTTCACAGATTTACAATGTCTCGTACTAAATATTATGGTATGGAAAGATTTCTTAAGTCCAGTAAAATGCCTGCTACAACAACTAAGGTTTTTGTATTAGATTTACGTGACAAAGACAATTTGCTCACGTGATGTTAAAAAGGGATTAATCTTGGATTTCAAACAAAAAAAACTCTCAAAAAGTTCACTTCGAATGAAACTAATATTCTAAAATTCAATTTCGACTAGTTAGCAGAATCAAAATGACAGAAAAGATATTAGGAAGATGTGCTCTGAAGTACAAGCCTGTCAAGGGCTCTCATCATTGGATCCTAGTATAATTTTTCATCAGCCAGAACAAGGGGTAAACAAAGATTTGCTTTATTGCTAGAGGCAATTGTACACCAACAGCTGAATCACAGATTCTTGTTGCTGATAAGCAAAAAGCACAATTACACTCTACTTTGCAGTGAGGCTCATTCTACCCTTGAATTAAAATTTCAAAATATTTTTTGGATGGTCTATCCTTCTAAGAGACTTGATGAATTTTTTTCGTTCTATAGTACCTGG
>JABUQX010047382.1:20000-27500 GCA_015478945.1 Trachelipus rathkii | reverse complement strand
TAGGTCAAAAACTATGCAAGCCAAAATAAAGCGTAGCTTGAAGTTAATTGTACTTGCAGAAGTTTGCAAAAAAGAAATCAAGCAACAAAATTCTTCAATCCATTGAATCACACGATTTCTCTGAAGAATTACTATAAAAAAATTAAAAAAAAATAAATATATATATAAGCAGATTACAAGCTGAACTTTCTGTATTAATTTAATTACGGTAAGTGATTTTATGCATAAAGAGAACAATCATTTACTCTTGTAGACTTTCATAATTCTGATTTGAATAATTCATGATTAATGTAATTATTTCCTTAATTTAGGTATGACTTACTTTTATAATCTTTTATTTGTTTTTAACTTTACATTCATTCCCCCCTTTTATTCAATTAAATATAAATTCCAATTTACCTATTAGTAAAGGTTTTTGTGGTTTAATCATATAGCTTCCTGAACTGTTCTTTGAATAGTTATAATTCTTCCTTGAATGCTTTCAAGTACAATTTTTATTTTTCTTCAAAATAATTCCTACTTCTGTTTACTATTACTATGTAAAAGATTTCCAATTATTTCCAAAATTACAAAATAGATATTTAGACATACCATATAATTAATATTTATAAATAAATCTTCTCATCAGGTTTAGAATGAGAAAAAGACTTGTAGTGCATATATAAAACCCAATATTAAAAGAATGAAAAAATATAAAATAATTTAATGAGAAGAGTCAAATTTCGAGACTATATATATATAGCTACTAGTTTACTTGTAGTAAGGGTTGTTATTCCTTCCTTCGCATATTTAGGAATGAATTCCACCTAACACTAATAATTGCTCAATTATAAGGAAGGGGACTCAAGTCTCCCTTTCAACGGGTCATTCCGCATCTAATCAATCCAAAA
This sequence comes from Trachelipus rathkii, assembly GCA_015478945.1. Classification (NCBI taxonomy): domain Eukaryota; kingdom Metazoa; phylum Arthropoda; class Malacostraca; order Isopoda; family Trachelipodidae; genus Trachelipus; species Trachelipus rathkii. The sequence continues at coordinate 26,610 of JABUQX010047382.1, read as the reverse complement.
TTTTAACCTCACCATCTCAGATTTTCATGAAATTTTCAACAATGGTCAACTTTATGGACTGAAAAATCCCAATTTCAGGAAAATATTTCAAACCATTTAGGAACTATGGCCATGTAAAGTTTGAGAAAAATCTTGAAAAATGTGACTAGCATATATTCAAATTAAGATAGCAACTCTTCTAGTTAAGCTAGAACAATGAAAGTGGTGTCATTTTGTAGCATTTTTCAAGGTCTTTTCAATGATAACAATGAGATGGATTCATCATTTTATTCTTCTCCCTTCCACAGCTAGATATTAAGCAAAAATAGAAATTATTTATTCCTGGTAGTTATAATAAGGAAAAAAAAGGAAGGAAAGAAAAATAACATCAAGTAAAATTGAAAGGAAAAACACCAAAAACAAGATTTCTCAGGAAAGAAGAAAGAAAAGAACAATACTATGAAGTGATTCCCTTATCAAAGGGTATATTTCAGTTTTTTTCTTTGCCTGGGAGGGTAGAGTCATATGTAGATAGAGAGACATTAACGTAATTTTCATGGGAAAAATTAAATATAAATTTCTTTAAATTAAATTAATAGTATTAATATTTAAAGTTATTCTTATTAACGTAATTTTCATGGGAAAAATTAAATATAAATTTCTTTAAATTAAATTAATAGTATTAATATTTAAAGTTATTCTTCTTACTACCTAGATATTTGTGCCAAGTAAAATTAAGGAAAGTCAAATTATTCATGAATATTACTTCAATATGAGTAATCTAAAATACTCAAGCTAATTTAACTTTTGTTTAATTTGTTGATGTTCTCATTATAAAGATTCAATGATTTACTTTCAATTTAGTACTGTATGTGTTAAATAGAGTCTCTCCTAGGGTGGGGGGATTCATGATGTGCTAATTTTTGTTCAGGTTCTGGTTGTGAAGCAATTAAGCAATTCTGAAGCGAAGGTTCCATTCCAGCCTGAAGAAGAAGCAAGGTCATCCTCAGAGGACGGTAATATCCACTTCACTGGACCGTCTTAGAATTTCTCATCTCAAAGCTTTTTAAAAATAAGAAATGGCACCATACAAGGTATAACATTCGTTGCCATAAAAATATTAAATACTATCCCTCTTAGGGAAGAAATTTCATTAAAAATTAATCACTAAAAATTAAGTACTTAACACTGGTAAAGAAATATTAAAGTAATGTTAAAAATAAATTTACTAATAATCAAGCTAAATTTTAACTAAGAGAAACTATAGATCAATAATAATTAATAAATGTACATTTCATACTTAAATAATAATCATTAATAATTCAATAATAAGCGAATATTTCATATTTAATACCGTATTTAAATAATAGTCATTATAAGAATAAGAAGAGCTAATAATCAAGTATAAAAATAAATTCTAATTAAATACTGTAGCTATAAAGAAAAAATATATGAGGGATGATAATAGTAACCTGCATGGTGGGATAGTAGAAATCCAAGTAAAAAAAAGAGCTTTTTGATGTAAATAAACATTTGGTTTTAGTTTAATTTCAAGCTTGTTGGATTCTATATTCGTACAATTGCAGGTTGTTGCTGTTGTCACCTTTTCTATTACTTTTTATGAAGATTATACTATTGATTCTTTATTATATATATTATCTTATTTGGTATCCGTAATCAATTTTATTTTATGGTTTATTTATTCATTGCATTAAATATATAAATATGATTTGTAAATATATGTAAATAACCAAAATACCATTAACAAAAATATAAGGCCTTATAATCAGTATATCCTTTTTGCCCATCCTAAGTACCAGTGGTTTGGTAAGTGAAAACACAAAAGGTCAGGAAGAATTTGCAAGTATCATACGAGAAGTGAAATAGTTAGACATTTTACCATAGTGGATTCCTTAAAAATACAATATAGTTTATATTTTAGCAGACTAATTTTGTTGTTTGATTGAGGATAGTGTGAAGTTTGTCAATGGAGGGGCCTCTCTGAGAAGGAGCGATTGCTGCTGAATGCCTCCACCTTGATTATTTTGAGATTTGTCAGAAAGAAGGGGAATCTGGACAATTGTACATGAACCTCACTCGTCAGTGCCAGATCCTTTCAAGAAGAAGGTTCAAGGTTTCAGAACCTACTAGTTCAGGTTATGATAAGTTTTGCTAAGTATACACATATTAAATCTGTGCAATTTATTTAAACTAAAGAATACCATAGGGTAGATGCACAGCAGGTTGTCTTACATCTATGGCAGACCGATTACTGAAGCACTCTTCAAATGAGTATAAGCAGTGCCATATGGTTGTCATACAGCACCGCTTACGTACAGTGCGCATTTGAAGCGAGCTCTTCAATAGGCAGTCTGCCATGCATGTAAGGCAATCTACTGTGCATCTACCCTATGGTATTCTTTTATTTAAATAATACATGCATGTAAATATATACCTAAGTAATATAATATATATATATACTATATATAATATATATATATATATATATATATATTATATATATTATAATATAATATATATATATATATATATATATACCAGTAATATATATATTATATATATATATATATATATATATATATTATATATATATATATATATATATATAATATATATATATATATATATATATATATATATATATATATATATATATATATATATATATATGTACTGAGCGAGATGATGAGATCATTAATCAATTAAACCTAGAATTAGATCACTCATACCTCGGGTACAATAATTAATAAGATGGAAGGTATATAGAAAAATAGTTGATGTTATTTTCTTTATTAATATTCTTTTTCTATTGTTGTTTGCACACAGAATAATAGATAATTTTTATTTTGTATAATAATCAGGAGTGGGCCACAGACCCTTTAAATATATTTTCGTGAATACTTAAATCCCCATATTATATACATTTCATTTAGAACAGTTTGCAGAGTGGGGCATATATAATACCATGTCCCTTACTCGATCTTCATCACCGTTCTTTATAATTTTTTATCCTTTTTATTCACTAGCGAATCAACTTAGCGTATCAAATGACACTTAAAAGATCTTATTATAAGAACATTCATAATAATCTAACACCTTTAATTTTATTACAAAAATAATGGATTTTAGCGTTCCTGGGCGATGCCCAGGACACTTGGTAACGGCTCTGATGTCGGGGCCGAACTGGCGTCTTCTCTCCTTTGGCTTCCGATATCGCCGGGAGGAGAAAAGTACTCTTATTGGCTGTTTCAAGTTTAAATAATATACAAAAAGGAATAAACATAGTTATGTGTGTGATTTTATAAGATGTAAGAAAATTTTACCGTACATACTAATACACATAACGATTGGAGCTTTGTTTCTCCTATCATAATAATAATAGCCTTTGCCTCCCAAGAGTTCTAGCTTTATTAATTACAATAAAGATTATAATAGCATTGTTTTATCGTACGGTAGCCCGTACATATGGTGATTTCCGGTTGATCAAGAATACCCAGCCTTCAATTCTAAAAAAAATACAATTTTTTTTTTTAAAAAATTTAAAGTCGGCAACAATATTCCATAGAATTTATTTCATTTTTACTGATAAACTCATTTTTATTTTTTTTTTTTTTTTTTTTTTTTTTTTTTTTTTTTTTTTTTTTTTTTTTTTTTTTGTTTAAAACGCCTCGGTCTTCTGCCTATAGACCTGCACCTACCCGAATGACGTCATAGTCAGATGTCGATTTGGGACAGGAGATAACTCCTCCCCTCTCTCACATGGTATAATGAACGAAAGTTTTATTACTTTTCGTTCTACTAGATAATTTTTTATATGCTTTTATATTAATTCGTACAACATATAACAATTCGGCACCATAAAACATTATAAAAATACTTTTAAGCAGATAGATTTTCTAATAACACATAAAATAAATTCGTATATTACTAATTCTAATAGTTTCATTAAATTTTTTAATCTGAAGAACCGATCATTTCCTAATCTAATTATCATACTTTAATAATAAAATACAATAATTTTAAAATGGAGATCTCCAGCATGACTTTGGTCTTAAAGACCTCACAAATAGACCTTTAAAAATATAAATTTTAATACCCTTAAGATTATTACAGTTTTCTTTCTTCATCCCGAAGAAAGGGAATTATATTTCATCTATAACGGGACTATCCTAAATGCCCATTTCACAAATAATATTTCCATTAACCGTAAAGTTTTTACCAAATAAATTTTATTTTAAAACAGTTACAAATTTTTCTTCTTAAACAGGAGTTTTATTACCTTCATTTACGGAAAATCTTACGATCCCCGTATTACAAATAGTTGTTACACATTTTAACCTCCTGTTCCCTCCAGCGTGGGGGACTGGGAGTGAGAATGATGGGGGAAAGCCCTCATCCTCTTTCGCTATACATGCATTTCTCGGACTTATTTTTAGGAAACTACGAAAGTCTTCCTTTACATGCGTCTCTATAAATTTTCCTATGTCAACCAAATATATCTATTCACTTTTAATACTTATAACATTATTATGCTGCCGAACTATAATATATTTTAATTAATTTTTAATAACACAAAATAATTACCAGATTAAATTTTCACTACAAACATTACTTTCGTTACAAAAAAAACACAAACCATATGGGCACATTTGGAGACTTCTCCGATCGTCCTCAAGAGCAGTGGCGGTCCTTAGCAGCCAGGCAATTTTGAGCTTTAGTTTGTTACAGCATAGAGGAGAATTTGAATATTTTGGGATATTTTATTTGTACTTCTTCCCAATTTTATTTAGCCCTCGAATTCATCGTGGAGGCTTTATTTTTCTTTCGTTGTTGTTTTTTTTTTTTTTTTTTTAGGCTCGCTGGTTCTTGAATTTCAAATTTTACCTAGAGCTTTTCACGAAGTGCTTTTGGGGGATTTTAGTGGCGGGGAGCTCTTCTCTCTACCCCTCCCCCGTTTAATAGCAGGACGAAGCTTTCTGGTATCTGAATTCGTTAGAAGATTTTTTTTTTCTTGTTTCTTTTTGAAATGCGCGGCGGTTTTTTTTTTTTTTTTTTTTCGTAGAGTCGACTATTTTACTGATTAACGACTTTTTTATTTTTCTTTTACAAAAGGAAATTTTCTTCACGTTATCGCTTACATTTTTAGCATTAATAATATAGACCCTCAAGACTTACTTCTTTTTAATAACTTATAAAAAAAATTCTTCACTTGAGTAATTAATATTGTCCACTTTCATTAACTATCTCCGCGTATTTTATTATTTTATTAATTAATATTATTAATCTCATCTGGCCCTTTTTATAAAAGGTTGTAATGAATGATGTCGATCTGGGGTACCCAAACTGTACCGGGCGAGATGATGAGATCATTAATCAATTAAACCTAGAATAGATCACTCAAATACCTCGGGTAACAATACTTAAATCGGCGTCGCTGTATAAAATCAACACCATTGGCTTTAGCATCATTTATTAACCGTACTTTTTCTATCATTGTTTTAAATTATTCAGGATGGATAATTTATTTTGTATAATAATCAGAGTGGGCCACAGACCCTTTAATTATATTTTCGTGGAATACTTAAATCCCATATTATATACATTATTTTAGAACAGTTTTTGCACAGGTGGGGCACATAATATAATGCCATGATTCCTTACTCGATCTTCATTACATCCGTTTCTTTATAATTTTTTTATCTTTTTATTCACAAGTGGCGAATCAACTTAGCGTATCAAATGACACTTAAAAGATCTTATTATAAGAACATTAATAATATCAACACCTTTAATTTTTATTACAAAAATAATGGATTTTAAGCGTTCCTAGGGCGATGCCCAGACACTTGGGTAACGGCTTCTGATCGTTCGGGCCGAACTGGCGTCTTCCTCTCCTTTGGCTTCCAATATCGCCGGGAGGAGAAAAGTACTTATTGGCTGTTTCAAGTTTAAATAATATACAAAAAGGAATAAAAAATAGTTATGTGTTGTGATTTTATAAGATGTAAAGAAAATTATTACCGTACATACTAATACACATAACATTGGAGCTTTGTTTCTCCTATCATAATAATAATAGCCTTTGCCTCCCCAGAGTTCTAGCTTTATTAATTACAATAAAGATTATAATAGCATTGTTTTTATCGTACGGTAGCCCGTACATATGGTGATTTCCGGTTGATCAAGAATACCCACCTTCAATTTCTAAAAAAAAATACAATTTTTTTTTTTTAAAAATTTAAAGTCGGCAACAATATTCCATAGAATTTATTCCCCTCGGAACTGATAAACTCAATTTTATTTTTTTTTTTTTTTTTCTTTTTTTTTTTTTTTTTTTTTTTTTTTTTTGTTTAAACCGCCTCGGTCTTCTGCCTATAGACCTGCACCTACCCGAATGACGTCATAGTCAGATGTCGATTTGGGACAGGAGATAACTCCTCCCCTCTCTCACATGGTATAATGAACGAAAGTTTTATTACTTTTCGTTCTACCTAGATAATTTTTTATATTGTTTTATATTAGCATTTTAACCTTTTTATTGGGCACATAAAAACATTATATAATACCTTTTAAGCAGATAGATTTTCTAATAACACAAAATAAATTCCGT
>JABUQX010047382.1:0-15000 GCA_015478945.1 Trachelipus rathkii | reverse complement strand
AATTACGACCAACAGAACTCGATACTAAAAAATTGAACCCTAACCCATTGCTTCAATACATATATAGTATATGTGCATGTGTGTGTCTCAAATATCAAAAAGGGGTGGATCATAGTGACGTCAGAAGAATACTGTTCACTGATTGAACTTAATTATTACCATGGAAAATAGCCCATTAATTTTTGTGACATTTATCAACAGTATATATAATATCTCTATTATGATTTAGCCTTCCTACTACTTTAGTGGAACTCACCCTTATTATCTTTAAAGCCACAATTTAAAAGACTATTATGTAGGTAGCCAATAAGCCTAAAGTCTTAGGTAATATCATAGTGTGGTAATAACAGTATAAATCAGAGTTGTTTGGTTTAAACCAACATTTCTTTTGTTTAAAGCATAGGTCCTTAACCTGGGAGATAGCGCCCCCTGGAGGGTGCTGGCCTCGATTAAGGGGGCAGTAAGCTCTAGGAGGCATTTAAGGGGGCGGTGAGCTAACATAATAAAATGAAGTTATCATCTTCAATAATAATTCTATTATACATGACAGTGTCGTTAATATTTACTTAAATAAAACGAAATATAAACAATGAAGACAAAACATGTTGAAAAAAATACATTAAAAATAATTCACCCCAGTGCGATCGGAAAGCACCTTCTGGCCATAGAAAAAATATGATTTTACTACGCTTCTGAAATCAGGGCAAGAAGAACGTTCGAAAACGAATTAAATCTATGAAACGAACAGACTGACGAAATATAAGAAAGTTGGTGTTTGTCAAAAAAAATTTTTTTTATTTTATTCAATTATTGATAATGCTAAAAAAATGGATCACCTATGGATAGATGTTCTTGTAAATTAAAAATTTAACTCATTTTTGATAATGTAACAAAAATCCCGAGTTGTAATAATGGCAATATTTTTAAAAAATAAGAGAAAAACGCAATATATGACAAATATAACCATTTCGGCAACCCTCCCCTTCACCCCTGGCTTTCAGTCTTGTTTATCTACTTCGTGAATCATGATCTTTCGTGGTTTTTGTCTAGTGACATAATTATATAAGATTATAATGGGATAATTTTTATGATGAGTGGAAAAAGAAATGGCATCAATACTCGATTAAGTACCTTAAATAGGGATTTATTCCCTCTATTAATAATGAGCAAATGCTATTGTGCTTAATGTGTAAAAAAAACGTTCTCGAATGAAGCAATGAAGCCTTCAAGAATGGTTGAACTTTTATGAAAAATGTATTCTGACAAAGCAAGCAAAGATGTGGAATACTTTCGCCAAATGAAAAATAATTTTAAAAATCGTCCTAGTATCAAAGGTTATTTACAAAGAATACTCTACAATTAGAGAAAGGGCTTGCAAACTTTAAAAATTAATTGCAAAATGTGGAAAGCCACATACCATTGGTGAAACTCTTCTATTCCCAGCAGTAAATGAAACTTTGGATACATTGATTTGCCCATGTAAAAGTGCTGTAACAACGTCAATATCTCTCCGCAATAGTACAGTAGCATTAAGAATAGATAAAATGCAAAAAATGTTGAAAGCAAACTATGTACTATGTGAGACTTTTTCTAAAAAAAAAATCTGACTGCAAGTTTATGAGTCAAGTTTACGTGGTAATGAATCTTTGTTAATGGCCTACGTTCGATATGTAAATCTACTAAGGAAATTGCTGAAGAATTCTCTTTGCGGAACAAAAGGTTCTTGAGACAAAAGGTTCAACAATTTTTAAGGTTGTTCAAAAAAAAATTAATACCAAGAATATTCCTATCATAAATATTATTGCATGTGCAGCGGATGGAACGCCAGCTATGATAGGTCGTTATCGTGGATTTATAGCACATTTAAAAGAAGCAGTTCCACAAATATTAACAGTTCACTGTATATTCATCTAGAACACTTAGTTGCTAAACATCTTAATGGTCGGCTACATGATACGCTGAATACTGTAATTAAATTAGTCAATAAAATAAAGGCTCATTCATCAAATGACCTTATCTTAAAGATGTTATGCCACGAAAATGAATAGAATTTTGAGCGCCTGTTGCTGCATACCGAGGTACGATGGCTCTCAAATGGAAACTGTTTGAAACGTTTCAATAATCTGTACGATAATCTTGTAGAATTTCTTAATTCCTGTGATGAGAAATTGTATGATAATCTAAGAAACAAAATGGTTAACATTGTCTATCTTTCAGATATTTTCACCAAGCTAAATGAGATTAATATCAAATTGAAGGAAAGTAATGTAAATCTTATTAAGTCGAAGGGAATTATAAATTCTTTTATCAGCAAAATTATCATTCTACAATGAAAGCGTAGAGAGGAAAGATTTCTTGCGGTTCCCAAGCCTACAATTTATAAAAAACGATAATAGTGATTTGATTATTGAAACAGATATTGAATGCTGTTGTTTAAAAACTCTTTATGCTTCTATTTTATTCATTCATTTAATATTTAGATTTAAGTTGTATCCCAATGTTTTAGTGGATTTTTTACTTCACTAATTTCGGCTTTAATTGTCAAAAGTTCACTAGCGAAACATGGGCGTCCGCAGAAAATTTTCCAGGGTGGGGCAAAGCTTATATATATATATATATATATATATATATATATATATATATATATATATATATATATATATATATATATATATATATATATATATATATATATATATATATATATATATATATATATATATATATATATTTGTACCATCCATCCTGTTAGGGTATGCCTGTCAGGTGCTACTCCTCCAGAATCTTCTCCAAAAATTTCTATCTTCAAATGTTCGTTCTTCTTCTACTTCCTCTACCGTCTTGCCTCTACGTTGCACAGCCTCCGCCACCGAATCCATCCATCTCTTCCTCGGTCTTCCTGCTGGTCTCCTACCTTCTGGTCTCCAATCCATCATCTCTCTCAATCTCTCCCCTTCCCTCATTCTTTTCACATGTCCAAACCATCTTAACTGGTTTCTCTCCACGCATTCCAAAACAGGTTCCACCCCCAGTTCTCTCCTCACTAGCTCGCTCCTCATTCTGTCTCTCAGCGATACTCCTCTAATGAGTCTAAGTACTCTCATTTCCGTAGCTTCTATTCTGCTTTTTTGTATCGTATTCAATGTCCAGCATTCAGATCCATACAACAATATTATCTCAGAATTGTTTTATATATTAATATTTAACCTCTGTTGGTATCCCTTTTTCTTAGCAACGGGTATAACATTCCCACATTCCTGCAGTGTCTCCCAATTTCTCTCTTTTGTCTTCCTTGATCTTCAAAAACCATGCCCAAATACTTAAATTTATTCACTTGCTTAAGCCTTATATCTTTCTTCTATGTTCACTACTATCTCTTCTCTCTTTCATTGCAATCACATTATTTCCGTTGTTTTCTCTGTTTATTCTCTTTTTCCATTGACTTCAGTACCTCATTCCACCTATTCATAGCTTCTTGCAGGTCTTGAGCTCCTGATGCTACCTCATCACTGCTGCATCATCATCCAACGCATAAACCAAAGTGTGCTCCCTATTTTCCCTTATGCATATCCTTTTAAGGCAGCTGTCCAGGAAAAGTGCAAAGAGCAATGGTGACAGTACACTTCCCTGTCTAACCCCCGTTTTCACTTCAAACCACTTCTCTCTTCCTGTTCCTCTAACCGTATTTATTGGATTTTCATACATACTTTTGATGGCTGCAATCAGACTTTCTGGTATGGCATACATCGGATCTTCTAACACTCTCCACAGTCTCTCCCTATTTATTCTATCGAATGCAGCATACGCCTTCTCATTCCACTCTATGATTTTCTCTGACAGCATCTTCATGTAAAATATTAGGTCTGTGGTACTTTTCTCTGGTCTGAAACCGTGCTGCCATTTTCCAATCTTGTCCTCGACCTACATCCTCAATCTTTTTTCCAAGATCCTCTCATATATTTTACTCACCCCCACCAACAATACTATTCCTCTATAATTTCCGCATATTCTTTTATCTCCCTTCTTATGTATCGGACAGATTACTGCTTTCCTCCATTCTGTTGGTATTTTTCTTTCTTTCCATACTTGGTTTAACAATCTTGTCAACCATTTAATTATTCCCTCTCCTGTTTTGAATAGTTCATTATTCAGTCCATCGTATCACTTTTTCCATTTTTTAGTATTTTAATTGCCTCTTTCACTTCCTCTATCTCTATCATTCTAATTTCCTCATGTTCTTGTCTTACTCTCAGGGGTATTTCATTCATTCCCTCCTCCCCTTCCTCTACGTTCAATAATTCCTCGAAATACTCGCTCCATCTTTCCGTCACCTCCTCTTCCTCTAGAAGAGGTTCTCCCTCCTTATTCAGAACCGTATGCATTTCCGGTTCTTTATTTCCTCTCATGCTCTTGGCCATTCCATATAAAAGTTTTCCCGTGCCTTTCGTATCCTCTTTCAGTTCTCTTCCTATTCTTCTCCAAGTAATGTCCATACTTCTTCTTTTTACATCCTCTGCATGGTTTCTTGCGTTTACATATTCTATCCATTTCCTATACTCTTTATTCTTTGTTTTTGAGTTTCACTGCGTTCTTAACCTCCTCATTCCACCATGCCATCTTCTCTTTTTTTTTTCTTCCCAGTATATATATATATATATATATATATATATATATATATATATATATATATATATATATATATATATATATATATATATATATTTTTTATAAAAAAATATATATATAAAGATATATATTATTTAAAAAATTAGACTAGAATTAGTTAGGGGGCAAGTGCCCCGTCCTCCTATGTGCGGACGCCCATGTAGCGAAACATCACCACGTTCTTCATTTCACTTTCAAAAACGAGTTCAACGTGTTCACGTGTTAAAAGTCAAATTCTAGAATAAAAAATGTTAATAAGAGTAAGGAGGTAAATTTCTGTTTCATTACTATCAATATTTCGCTATCCTCTTTACCCTCTACTAATCAATTTACCTATTAAATTTAATTAAGAGCTACACTAGGCAAGAGTTACTTGAGTTTCCAAGTAAAAAAGAACAAACCAAATGTAAGACCTAATTACAATTTTCAATAATTTTACGCTATTGCAATTATTCTCACCTGTAGACTCTGAAAGAAGACTTAATGACCATATTTAAAGATCTTTGTGATCTTGAAAAACCTGATTGGACCATAAATCAATTTCTTTCTGATGCCTCTTCTCCTCACCAAAATTTACATGAAGAAATTGTTGGCTTACAAAATGATCTCGAAGCTAAAATACATTTTAAGCAGCTTGGTTATGAAGCATTTTGACCAAAATGCAAAACAAGTATCCTAAATTTTGGCAGGAAATGAAATTACTCCTACTTGCTTTTCCTTCTTCATACTTAGCGGAGAAAGGATTCAATGCAGTGTTGCAAATTTTTAATAAAGAGCAAAATAAACTGATAATTAATTAGTTAAAGAGGAAACTTGCGACTTCGCTTTACTAACATTAAACTTGATATAGAAAATCTCGCAAGATCTCATCAAGAACAAGGAAGTCATTAAGTCACAGTTAAGGTAAATTAACAATTTTAATCATAATTATTTTTTATCTACATAATTTTTAAATCTTATACTCTGCATATTTGAGTAAAATTATAGTATTATCCATGTTTAATAAAATTTAGTCAAATTTCCTGCCTCTCCCAAATGAAGGGAGCGTTTGGCAATACAGGTAGCTGAAAGTGGATGCTATACAAAAAGGTTAAGAAACATTGGCTTAAAGCAACTAAAAAACATTGTTTTTTTATGTTTTTGTTCTTGTTTTTATTTTATTTTTATTTTTCCTAATAAAAAATAACAAAAAAGTTACCTGAACGAAAGCATAAACTTAATACATCCTAATCATATATTTATATAGTAAATAAGTAAATAAATGGGAGGAAAATATTGATAATTCAATTTTAAAAAATTGATAGCTCCAAATTACGATAACAATAATCATAACCTAATAACTTTTCATCAGTTTTCCTTTGATTATGAAAATTTTTTGAGATAAGTTCCTAAGTTATATTTGAGAGAGAGAAATTCTTCAAGCAGTTTATGTCCCAAATATCACAAACCAACAGCACACTGCATTTACCACTTATATTTTTTTTTCATAATTTAAAATTGTAGATTTAAAAGGAGCATTGTGTTAATAGTATGGAAGAATATTTTTTGCCCATATATATATATATATATATATATATATATATATATATATTATATATATATATATATATATATATATATATATATATATATATATATATATATATATATATATATATATATATATATATATATATATATATATAGAGAGAGAAAGAGAGAGAGAGAGAGAGAGAGAGAGAGAGATGGGCATCGTTAGTTTCGTTACTCAAAAAAGTAATTCCGTTACCGTTACTCAGTTACTTGGAAAAAGCAATTCCGTTATCGTTATTACGTATCTTTTAAATGAAAAATAAAATTGCGAAGGTTCCGTTACTCGGTTACTTTTAGTTTTTGACTACGACATTAATTACGGTATCTTAGATAATTTATATAGGTTTATGCATATTAAATTTTCAGCATTGTCATTATTATTAAAAAAAATTCACTAAAAATTATTTTTAATTATTACATCAAAATTTAATAACTATACATAAATTAAAAACACGTATATATTTGTTTGTATATTCATTTTTGGCATTCCTTTATGAAATTTCATTTTCAGTGTCCTAACTGTAATTTAAACAAGATCGTTTTTGTTTTTATAATTTGTGCTTACGCTCGATAAGAGATGCTTACCCGGTTTTAACACAATTTCGTGCATAGACGAAAGTGCTCTCTCATGAAAGTCACTTCTGTTTACAAATAATTGGAATCAGCTGTTGTGATGGAGCACGTGGTTTTGGAATAAACAAAAATCAAAAAATAACAAATGGTTTATATTACAAATAACTGATCAGCTATTGTGATGGAGTTTATCGATTTGGAAGAAATTAGATTTAAAGCTAATTTTATTGAACGAAACATTCATCAATTCAAACGGGCCCACAACGCCGTCATCTTGTTTGTTTACATTTTTTCGTAAGAACGTGCTAAATTCGGCAAGCACGGGAAATAGCAACCTTACAGAATTAAGGAAATTCCATACGTTTGCTGAGCATTTTTCACGATTTTGCGCTAAGTTTGACAAAAACGAACGCAAACTCAAGAATTTTTTACGTCTCGTAAGCACAAATGCAAAAACGAAAGCGGCTTTAAATTTTCAAGCCTGATTCTGGTTTCCACCTCGATTCTGGTTCCGGTTTCATGAAGGCTTTCCAACTATGGTGCACAAGCGTACTCACACACACACACACACACACACACACACACACACACACACACACACATATACACACACACACCTATCTATATATATATATATATATATATATATATATATATATATATATATATATATATATATATATATATACATATATATATATATATATATATATATATATATATATATATATATATATATATATATATATGTGGGACTTGATTTAAAACTACAACTCATTTCTCAAAAAACTGCAACTCATAATCTCAAAACTACAATAGATACAGGGAAAAGGGAATACATTGTTGGAATCCTGGTAACATTTTAATGCGGAAAATGTAAAAAAAAAAAAAAAAAATAAAAAAAAAATAAAATAAAATCATATTCAAAACTACACAGCTACAGCGAAAAGTATCACATTTTTGAATCCTGGTACCATAGGAAAATGTAAAAATAAAAATAAAAGTTAATAATTATAGTAATATGATTAGAGAGTCTATTTAGAGACTTTGTTACTTGTTAAAATAAATAGACTTTCTATTAATTTTTTTGCTTTTTTTTAACTAAAGAATACCCTTCACAAGGTATACTGGCACCGGTGTGTGGGAGTCGGGTGCCCTCGGCCTTCCAAACCATGGACCACACCTGGAGGGCGGTCTCTCCCGAACCCCTCTTGGTAGGTATTTGGGTGTCGTGGGGGCTCCTCCGCCCCTCCCCTACTGTGTCTCTCGGCTCGAGCCCCCTGCTGTTTGTGTAATACCTTTACAAATAATATATATAGTATATATATATATATATAGAGCAGTATATATATATATATATATATATATATATAGTATAGTATATAGTAGTATATATATATATATATATATATAATATATATATAGTATATATAAGTTTATTTGTTGCTATATATATATATATATATATATATATATATATATATATATATATATATATATATATATATATATATATACTATGTCCCCTTCTCTACCTAAAAAAAAAATAATAATATGATTTTATTTATTTATTTATTATTTATTTATTTTTTACATTTTCTTAACTAAAACTAAAATTGTACAAGGATTCCAAAAATGTATTCCTTTTTGCTCTGTAGCTATTGTAGTTTTTCAGATATGATTTTTTCTGGATTTTTTTTTTTTTTTTTTTTTTTTACATTTTCCGCATCAAATGCTTCAGGCCCCAACAATACTTTGTCCTGTATCTATTGTGTTTTGAGATATGAGTTGCAGAAACCAAAGTCAGTTTTAAACTAAATATCACCGATAATTTATATAGGTTTATGCATGTTAAATTTTCAGCATTGTCATTATTATTAAAAAAATTTACTATTTAATTATTTTTCTTAATTATTAATTTGTAAATTTAATAACTATACATAAATTAAAAAACACGTATATATTTGTTTGTATATTCATTTTTGGCATTCCTTTGAGATTTCATATTTTCAGTGTCCTAACTGTAATCCTAAAGATCGTTTGCTTTATAATTTGTGCTACGCTCGATAAGAGAGACAGATGCTTACCCGGTTTTAACACAATTTTCGTGCATATAAGACGAAAAAGTGCTCTCATGAAAGTCACCTCTACAACAATTGGAATCAGCTGTTTTGATGGAGCAGTGGTTTTGGAATAAACAAAATCAAAAATAACAAATGGTTTATATTACAAATAACTTTTCTACTATTATGTGATGGAGTCATCGATTTGGAAATTAGATTTAAAGCTAATTTTATTGAACGAAACATTCATCAATTCAAACGGCCCGACCTACTACGCCGTCATCTTGTTTGTTTACATTTTTTCGTAAGAACGTACTGGGCGTTAATGGGAAGGGCAACCTTACAGAATACCATGGAAAATTCCATTACGTTATGAGTTATTTTTTCACGATTTTGTACAAGTTTGGACAAAAACGAACGCATAAACTCAAGAATTTTTTACGTCTCACAAATGCAAAACGAAAGCGGCTTAAATTCTCGCTCGATTCTCCTGGTTTCCACACCTCGATTCTGGTTCCGGTCGCATGAAGGTTCCAATCATGGTGCACAAGCGTACTTCACACGCACACAATAAGACACACACATATATATACACACACACACACCTATCTATATATATATATATATATATATATATATATATATATATATATATATATATATATATATATATATATATATATATATATATATATATATATATATATATATATATATATATATATATATATATATATATATATATATATATAGGTGATATTTGGTTTAAAAACTACAACTTTTGCTTCTTAAAACTACAAACTCATATCTCAAAACTACAATAGCTACACATGGAAAAGGAATACATTGTTGGAATCCTGGTAACATTTTAGTGGAAAAACATATTTCAAAACTACAATACATGAAAGGGAATACATTTTTTGGAATCCTTGTAAAATTTTATTTAAAGTAATAAAAAAATAAAAAAAATAAATAAAATAAATATTATTTTTTTTTTATATCAGGGACATAAGGTATATATATATATAATATTCTATTTAAAATATTACACGGCAATGTAGGGGCTCGAGAGCCGATGGGGAACACACAGGGGGAGCCAAACTCGTGTGGGGAGGGCGGAGGAAATTCGCGACACCAAATACCAAAGAGCGGGGGTTCGATCCTCCCCGGAGGGGGGGAATTAGTCCCACCCCGTAGTTCCCCGGAAGCCGAGAGACCCCGACTTCTGCCATCGGTGCGGTATAAACTTGGGGTATCTTTTGTTAAAAAAAAAACAAAATTTAATAGAAAGTCTATTTATTTTAACGAGTAACCAATGAAAGGTCTCTAAATAGGCTCTAATCATATACTTTAATTATTATTAACAATAATTTTTTTATTTATTTATTTTTTTTTAAGAAAATACGCTATGTAAATTTTTACCAGGATTCCAAAAATGTATTCTTTTCGCTGTAGCTTTGTAGTTTTGAGATATATATATATATATTTTTTTTTTTTTTTACATTTTCCACACTAAAATGTTTTACTAGGATTCCAACAATGTATTCTTTTTCCCTGTATCTATTGTAGTTTTTTGGAGATATGAGTTGTAGTTTTAAACCAATTATCACCATATATATATATATATATATATAGAAGTAGAGAGATATATATATATATATATATATATATATATATATATATATATATATATATATATATATATATATATATATATATATATATATATATATATTATATATATATATATATATATATATATATATATATATATATATATATATATATATATATTTATATATATATATAGCAGTATAGTATATATATATATATATATATATATATATATATATATATTATATATATAGCATATATATATATTTATATATATGTTTATCTTGTTATATATATATATATATATATATATATATATATATATAGGCCCTTTTCTGTTTTACGACTCCATCACAATGGTCAGTTTTTGAATTTTTTTTTTGTTTTTTTTAAATATATTGTTACTATATGATTATATGATAACAACAATGAATTTCAGTGGTAACGGACATGATTCAGAAGTTAAAATTATTTTTTTAAATAATTTAAAAATCACATTTTTGTTAAATATTGTTTTAAAAATAGAATATCTCGAAAAGTACGACACTTACAGAAAAACCACTACATATTTGGAATCAGCGTATAGAAAGGCTTATTATAAAATGTAAAAATAAAAATAAATAAAAACATTTTTTTTTTTCATAATTTAAATATCTCAAAAAGTACGACACTTACAGAAATACCATTTGAATCAGCGTATAAAGCTTATTACAAATATGTAAAAAAAAAAAAAAAAAAATAAAATAAAAAAATTAGGGGGCTTGAGCCGACGTGGGTGGGACAGAGGGGACGTTTTTCATACCCTTCCCGTGGGAGGCGGGAGGGCTGCGACACCCAACACACAAAGAGTTAGTTCCGGGAGACCCTCCCCGAGGGGAAATAATCTCTACCCTGTCGTTCCTCCCGGTTGAGAGGACCCCGACCCTGCCATCTTTGCTGCTTACCCTTGGGTAGCCCCTCATAGTTAAAAAAATTAAAAGTTACTGATCCGTAAAAACGTAACTGGTCCTATATAGTTTTTAATCATGTCCGTGTTACCACTCTGAAATTCATTGTTGGTATCATATAGCAGCAATATATTAAAAACAAAAAAAAAAAAAAAATTCAAAACTGACCATTAATTGTGTAAAACAGAAAAGTTGTCATATATATATATATATATATATATATATATATATATATATATATATATATATATAGTATATATATATATATATATATATATAGTATATAGTATAGTATATATATATATATATATATATATATATATATATACGAGATGGTCCGAAAGTTATAACATTGGATTGAAGTATTATAATTTTAATTACATTTATACTATGATATGAATGCATGTGATTTAATTTAGATTCCGATTTCCGTCCACTAAAATTTACCGATTCTATTATTGAGGACTGTGACTCCGATTCCACAGCACTGGTACTGTATATATTATTTCACTGGCTTTGCTACTGATTTCTTTATAAGTTTCACAGTTCACACAATAATAAGTCTCCTAATAATAATAATAATAATAATAATTATAAAAAAATTAAATTATATAATATAAAACTATATGTGTATCTATGTTATTAAATGATTAAATTGTAATTTTGCTCAGAATGAGTCTTGGGTGCGAATAGGTGAACAATTGAGACAAGATATGACCGGAACTAAAAAACTAGTATATAATATGGCAAAAAGATATAGGAAACAGGACTCGTCAGCAGGACACTTAGTTAAAGATAAGGAGGGCAGATTGAAAATAGAACCAGAGGAGGTTAATGATAGATGGAGCGAGTATTTTTTCGAATTATACAATCCAAATATAGGGATCGAACGGCGGGGAAGAGCAGAGGATCAACACCAGGTTGATATCGCTGTTGAACAACAAGCGGGTGCGGAAAATCCAAATAATGAACAGACAATATCAATGGAGGAAGTGGAGACCGCAATAAACAGTATGAAGAATGGTAAGAGTACAGGTATCGACGGATTACCTGTTGAAATATTTAAGGGAGGGAAGGAGGTGGTGCAGTGGATGTGGAGACTGTTCAACGGATTTTGGAGAGAGGAAAGGGTGCCAGAGGAATGGGGGAAGGCAATTATATGTCCAATATTTAAGAAGGGAGACAGAGGTGAGTGTTCCCAACTATAGGGGGATATCTCTTCTGCCCCATGCTTTGAAGATATATGAAAGGATTTTGGAGAGGAGACTTAGAACGAGTGTGGAGAGTAAATTGAATGAGGCCCAATATGGTTTTAGACCGGGAAGAGGAACCACCGATTTGATCTTTAGCTTGAAGATGGTGATTGAGAAGAGCTGGGAGTGGGATAGAGACATCTATGCTGCTTTTATAGATCTAGAGAAAGCGTTTGATAGTGTGCCGCGGGAGAAGTTGTGGGAAACGCTTGGAAATCCGTATTATGAGGTCGAACCTAAGTTAATAAGAGTGATACGTAGTCTCTATGTCACTAGTAAGAGTGCCGTCAGAACAGCGTTTGGCTTAGGAAAATGGTTCAATGTACAAGCGGGAGTGAGACAGGGAGGAGTGTTGTCTCCTCTGCTGTTTATCATATATATGGATGGGTGTATCCGAGAGGTTGGTTTGGAGGAGGATGTTGGAATTGCTATGGCATATGCAAATGACATAGCAGTGGTGACAAGTGACAGAGCGACTCTGCAGAGAGCGTTGGATAGGTGGGGAGACATATTGCATAGAGAAGGATTAAAAATAAACAAGGAAAAGACAGAGGTGATGAAGATCGCTAGAGAAAGAGAGGTGCTTGACATCGTGATAGAGGGGGAAAGGTTAAAGGAAGTGGAAAAATTTAAATACCTGGGTGTTACTGTAAACGTGGATGGAGAAATGGCCGGAGAGATTGAGGAGAGAATAAACCGGTTTTCGAGGGGTGTGGGACAGCTGTATGGATTGCTGAAAAACAGGCATGTACCAAAGGATGTTAAGGTTTTGATATATACGACAATACTAAGACCTACTCTCGTATATGGGTCGGAAGCTTGGACCCTTACCACCAGAACTAAAAGCAAGATTGTGGCAGCAGAAATGAGAGTGCTGAGACTGATAGCGGGAGTGACGAGAAGGGAGCGAAGAAGAAATTCGGAAATTAGGCGCGAGCTTGGAATAGAGCCCATTGATTGGTTGATAGAGAGACAACAGCTAAGGTGGTATGGCCATGTCCGAAGAATGAATGAGGAGAGATACCCTGCGAGATTCTATGACTGGCAGCCAGAAGGAAGAAGACCTGCTGGGAGACCAAGAAGAAGATGGAGGGATGGTGTTGCAGCGTCGATGGTGAAGCGAGGAAGATCTATTGCCGAGGTGGAAGAGGAAGGAAAAAACCAAAACAGATCCGCATGGAGGGGAAAAGGCTGTTCCCTAATCTCAGCGCTTGGTGAGAAAAAAAAAAAAAAAAAGAAATAATAAAACTGAAAAAATTAGTTATTTTTTAATTTAGTTACCCATTAAATAAATTTTCTGTAAAATAATAGAATTTTTTTTTTTGAGATAACTAATTTAAAATTTCATTTTATACGCAGATATTCTTTCTTTCTTTTTCTTCACCTCCTCTTTGCCCCTGGGGGTAAGGTGTGCTACAAGCATCGGAAAAGAAAAGTGTAGTAGGAGAACATGACAAACGTCGAGTTAAGTTTTTTCCAGCTCTTGCCGACCGCCCCCTCTGTACCAATAATTAGTGAGAGCTCGTCAGACAGAAAATCCAATTCAGAGCATCATAGACCACGACGGACCTCAATGCGCAGTAAATCGTCAATGGGTGGGTTCATCCCCATTCAGGTGGGCCACAACCATGCCCCATACAAATATAGTATATATATATATAGTATATATATATATATATATATATATATATATATATATATATATATATATATATATATATATATATATATATATATATATATATATATATAAGTATATATATATATATATATATATATATATATATATATAGTATATATATATATATATATATATATATATATATATATATATATATATATATATATATATATATATATATATATATATATATATATATATATATATATATATATATATATATAAGTTAAGTATATATATATATATATATATATAT
Source organism: Trachelipus rathkii (assembly GCA_015478945.1). Classification (NCBI taxonomy): domain Eukaryota; kingdom Metazoa; phylum Arthropoda; class Malacostraca; order Isopoda; family Trachelipodidae; genus Trachelipus; species Trachelipus rathkii. Next base: position 376 of record JABUQX010047382.1, on the reverse strand, counting down.
ATATATATGTTACTATATATATATATATATATATATAGACCCTAAGTAATACATGGTCCGCACTTAGTATTGAGCGTTGGTAATTCTTATATCAAAATTAAATTAAAAATTACCATAAAAGAACTTACTTTTTTAATTTTTTTTATTTCAAATTAATTTATTTTCAAAATTTATTTGACTTACAACTTTATTAGTGTACGCATATTTGTGTATATATATATATATATATATATAGTGCTATATATATATAGCAGCATATATATATATATATATATATGTTATATATTGAATGGGCGCACGAAAACGCGAAAGCGTTTTAATGATAAATGCGAAACGGTTAAACACCCAAATTGAGGGCTGAACGAAGTAATACTTG
>JABUQX010047381.1:40000-42500 GCA_015478945.1 Trachelipus rathkii | reverse complement strand
TGCGCAACAGCTAATAAAAATAAAGATACAATTATTATCATTATTACTATTAATATGAAATAATATAACTAAAATATTATTTACAAGCAGATTTATGTAAAATAACAGGTTGTTTTATATCAGGTAAAAAATATTTTAATCTTAAGAATTTTTTGCGGATGGCCATCCACTAATTGTCTTTTTATATATTTTTTATGGTGTGTTTTATATTTTTTTATGGTTTGATAAAAAGGTGTGTCTTATGTCATGTGCTAATTTACAATTGATTACAGGTAAAAGCCCAAATAATCGAGTAAGTTTTAACAATTTGGTCACAGGTAAATCCAAATAATATTAGAGTAAGTTTGCAAAGTAATTATTGGTGAAAAATTAATTTTCCAAAAAACTTTATCCTTACTCCCTCTTTCAAATACCTCTTCTCTTAACACTCCACAAGCTTTAGTAAAATACTAACTCATTTATTAATATAATATATATATATATATATATATATATATATATATATATATATATATATATATATATATATATATATATATATATATATATATATATGGAATAGAAGGAGAAAGAAGAAGAGAAAGAGGAAGAATTGAAGGAACTTAGCAAGCAAGGAGAAGTGCAGCCAGACTGACGCCAAACGCAATTACGCACAAGACACACACACACACGCGTACATAAGTTTATACGCGCACCGTTGAAGGTCACGCGGTAGGAAAGGAAAAGGAAAGATAGAAATAAAGAATTATATATAGTATATATACAGCTTATTATCATTATTATTTCGCCAGTTAGGAATATATGATACCGTTTTTTAACATATTAACGCTATGTTAATAAGTAAGCAAGTATAGATATATATAAAGAATATATATATTTATAGATATTTAGGCATTTTTTGCCGTTATTTAGGGAAATAACAGGTAATTTAGAAAGTTTTTAGCAAGTCTAACGAGACTAAAGTGTCTTTTTTTTTTTAGAAAGTTTTTAGCAAGTCTAACGAGACTAAAGTGTCTTTTTTTTTAGAAAGTTTCTTAGCAAATCGAACGAGACTAAAGTGTCTTTTGTTTTTTATGCTTAAGAAGTGTTTTTTTTTTAGTTTTAAAAAAGCATATTCAAAGAGCTACGCAGCTCATGTGTTTTTTTTTTAGTGACTAATATTAAGCAGTTTTGTGCGGTTTTTTAGCCATAGTTTTTGCTGTTTCTAAAAGAATTTGTTTTATTCCTTAAGAGAGGATGGCAACGAAGCCAAATTCAGAGGATGAGGAGATAGGTGATAAGGAAGAGAATAAAGTAGATTTAGAAGGTGATAAAGAAGGGAAAGAGGCCGAGTTGGCCCGAAGAAAGAGGCAAGAGGAATCGGTAAGAGACAAGCCAAGAGGGCCAGAAGCCCCTCCAAGACTAAACCCGGTTGACTTAGCCAACCTGAACTTAAATCCTTCACACATTCTCTCCCTGAAACCTAATCTTCAAGCAGAAGAAACTGCCCGGAGGGACAGTACTAAAAGATTTTCACAGCCATCAGTTCTTTTAGATAACACAATGAAAACCCCAGTAAAGCCAGGTACAGAACCTAACACGACTCACCGAAAGTCTTACGCAAATTGGAGTGATAGCGGGAACTATTACGCAAGGAAACCAAGTGGAAGTACATGGGACAGCACAATAAACCTTCCTATGACTCAGCCAAGATTTGACAGCCAATCATTCAACCCAAACCAGATATGGGGACTGATCTCCGCTCCTACCAGACACCATATGACGCAGCCACAAATATCCCTTGGGGATGGTCTGGCGGAGACCAAGCACAGATGTATGCCTCCACAGGGCAGGGTAGCCAGGATCACGGTACCCATCCACCCCAGGAAGCAGGGTTTGGATATAATGCTGCATCTCAGTCCAACACAGCCCCCTTCTACCAGTCAAACCTATTCAGCACCGCGTTCCCTGAGGTCCCGGAGGATTTGAAACTGTTTGGTTTAAATTTGAATACAAAGACTTGGCAAGGCATTAGCTTTAGTGAATACATATCGACCCTAAATGAGCGATTAGGTATGTTAGGCCCCCTAACAGAAAATCGGAAAATATTATTCGCTAAATCGATGATATCGTCCAAGCTCGAGTCCGAAGCCAGAGATTATTTGCTTCACGATCCAACTTTTTCTAGTTGTATAAGGTTAGAAGATTTCCTCTTGCAGTTACGAATCTTTTTACAGCCAGACAGTAAAGACACGATTTTTGATCTTTTGTCGCAATTTATGTCCTATCAGAGAGACAGAGAAATGACATTTACTGCCTTTATTATAAAACTGAAGAACATCTTGTGGAAGTACCAAGTGAAAATTTGCGAGATTGACGCAACAGCAGGATTCTTATCTAAGCACGTAAATATCATGGTGACAACAAAAGTATTAGAGAACGTAAGAGATAGAAGGGATGGTGAGAGACTGAGAGAAAAAATCTTAAAAGTTTTTGACGCAAACATAAGTATAGTTGAGTT
>JABUQX010047381.1:22500-30000 GCA_015478945.1 Trachelipus rathkii | reverse complement strand
GTAAAATCCTCCCACTAACTTAATCTTGCATAAAACAACATAATGATCAGATATCCCCATCCCCTATCTCCTCAATAATTTAACGTCCAACACATACTTCAACATCGCCTTCATCACCAAAGCAAAATGAATTATATTTTTACTTCGATACCATCTCTACCTACTCAAAATTTCGTATGCTTATGAATACTCTTGTTCTCGGAGAATGTATTATTTACACACATATCTCTCTCCTCACAGAAATCAATCAACTTCCTGCCATTCTCATTTTCTCCCGTACCCCTAAAGGCACTTGTTACACCATTCCTTTTTTGATCACCTATCGAACCAATCAAGTCGCCCAGCACAATCAGTGTAAAGCCCATACTTACCCCGTTCAAAAAATCATTCAAATTATCCCAGAAAGTCACACTCTTCTCAGCATCACCCTCTAATGGATCATATGCTGCAACCACACAAACAAATAAATGACCTTTTCAAACTTTATTATTATTATTATTATTATTATTATTATTATTATTATTATTATTATTATTATTATTATTATTATTATTATTATTATTATTATTATTATTATTATTATTATTATTATTATTATTATTATTATTATTGCTTTTCAAAAGTACTATTTAAGCTTAAGAGTTATTTCGCTCTTCCTAAAATAATTTTTATCATAAATGAGATACACTGTTAATTTAAATTTTATTATTGCTGAATATTATTATTATTATTATTTTCATATTATTATTATTATAAATTATTATTATTATTATGTATTATATTTTAATATTATAATTTGTTATTATGTTAATAAGTGAATATATTATATTACTTATTATGTTATTATTATTATTATTATTATTATCATAAATCCACACTTTCATTTTAATGCGAGTTTTGATTCTGACATAACTATTATACATATTATTATCTTAATTATTATTGTTATATCCTAAATGGAGAGATAGTTTAACTCTATAACTCTTGTAGCTTAATAACTTATAATCATGTAATAAATATCATAGGTGAAGCCAGATTTAACTGTTGTCTTTTTAAAAGTTTCGTTTTGTTATTAATTTTATTTTAATATTATTTTTTTAGAGTTTTCTCTTAATAAGGGGAGGATTCAATCTTTGGCTGGGGCTGGCCCCAGTTTTCAGCCCCACCTAAAATTGGACATAAAATTCGGAATTTTCAGCCGATTTTGACTATGTAACACAAAAATGTAGCTTTTTTTCCCTCTAAAACGTTGTTTTCTGGTGTTTTTCTGTTCTGTCTGTTGTCAATCTTTCAGAATTTTTAAAATTTTTTAAAATCATTGTTTTTCTAGTAAGACAATTTTCATATGAAACTCCTCCTAAACTATTCGTGAAAATGACTTCAAACTTGAAATATGCATAAAATTGTCCATTACCTACAATAATTACATAGAACATTTTCGATTTTTTGAGTTCTGTGCTCAGCGTTGTCCAATTTCCAAACCCATTTTTTTTGAATTTGAAAAGTGAAAAATTGAAATATTATTTTTTCTACTCATCCGATCAACATCAAATTTTCAGGGCTTGTACAATCGGGAACAAGATGCAATCTTTTTTACCCTAAGATAATTTTCTTTGTATATACAATAGGTTTCGATTTGTTCTTGGAATAAATTTTCAAAAAAAAAATTTTTGAAAATTTTTTAAAAATTTTCTATTGAGTATACATAAAAATTATCTACGTAAAAAAAGGTGAAGGAATAAGTAGTCTTATGTACTGGAGTACTGAGCCGGCTCCATGGGTCGGTGCCAGTGCGGGTGCGATGCTGAGTTAGCAAACATACGCTAAACAACACAAAATTGACGTCATTATATTTTTATAAAGACGTAAAACTCGATTGTGAAGGTTCCAAGTTCCTACGGGTATCCTGATCACTATCAGGAGGGAGTCCCAAACGAGAAGCACAAAGTGCTTAGCCGAAGAAGAAAAGCAGGGTGCATGAGAGAAAAAGATGAAGAAGGAACGATGACAAAGGATGATTCCAGAGGAATTAGAAATGCATCTGTGTTCCGTTTTCTAAGCGTCATTGGACTACATTTTTTTATTTTCAAATTTAGTGTTCAAATCTATTTTCTTTTGCATACGCCAACTATTATATTTCTAGTACATGACGAAACATTTATATTTAGTTTCAAGTTTCATTTATTCACCTTTAATGTTTTATTTTGTTTGCAAGGTTTTCATTATTTTGCAAGTTTCATTTCTACATACGCATCTTTTTTATGTTTTATTTTGTTGTAAAGTTTTCATTATTTTATGTTTTATTTTTGGCATATACATTTTGTTTAAAGTTTTATTTATTTATTTTACCTTATATTTTGTTTAAAGTCTTATTTATTTTATAAATTTTATTTTATTTATTAAGTTTTTGTTATTTTGTAAGTGTTATTTTTTAAATACTATTTGTTTAAAACTTTATTTATTTATTTTATTTATAACTTTTATTTTACATTTATATTTCTCGTATTAAGTTTTATTATGTTGCAAGTTTTTATTATTTGCTTTAAGTTTTTACTATTTGATAAGTTTAATTTTGCATTTGCTCTTTATGTTATTAGTTTTATTTCTTTCATAAGTTTTATTTTTTTGCTGTTTTATTTTATTTGCTAAGTTTTTATTATTTTGTTTTATCTTACATTTATATTATATTTAAAGTTTTTTCTAATTTTGAAACTTTTTATTGATTCAAAAAAAATTTAAATTTTATTTTAAAACTTTTTATTTATAATTTTTTTTTTATATCATTAAAAAAGTTTTTAAAGAATTATGTTTTACTAAATTTTTTAAATATTTTTTTTCTAAAAATATGTACTTTATTGACTCTAAAGCAGTGAAGCAGTAGCGCAAACGTCATACCCCGTTCCATATCTCCATGCTATGTCATGCCATGCCATGCCATGCTCTATCGACTAAATGCTTTACGTTATATTTGATCATGTATTATGCATGAACATAAATAAAATTAAGTTCTTTGCATAAAAACATGAAAATAATTTCTTTGTATGAACATTTACAATTTATTAAAAACATTTTGTTTCTACTAAATCTTTTATTCTTTTTATTAAAAATATCAATTAATCAGTAGATCAACAAATTAAAACTTGTAATCATAACTCTTTTCCACATTCCTGATCCATTAATTAAGTGATTAAAGTCATATTAAAGCATCATTTTTGTATAAACATAGCATAACAGTAAGTTCTTTGTATAAACATTGCATAAAATAAGTTCTTTGTATAAACAAACCATAAATATATTTAAAACATTTTATGGTTTTACTAACTCCTTTATTCTTTTTATACTTACAACATAAAATATCAATTAATTTAGTAGTATTTAACAAAACGTAAAAAAAAATTATCATTTCCGAACCAATCTATCATACAGACGATCGAACAAAGTTTTCACAACAAATATAGCTAACATAACATAACCTGAACGAAGAGCATAATGTTCAACAACAAATCTAACATGCCTTACGCATGAATAGTCTGTTAACATTAACAAAGTTTCCTACTTATCAACATTACCTACAAAATCCCACTTTTCCAACATATCAATGTTAATTTTACATTATCATAGTAATATTTAATAAAATTAAAAAAAAATTATCACACCCTAACCTAACTATCACACTGACCAGCGAATAAATGCTAACATAGCAAAGTTTTAACATCTGTAAAACTAATATATTATCACCTAAATTAAAAACATAATGTACAACAACAAACCTAACATTTCTTACCAACAACACAGTGCTAACATTAGCAAAGTTAACAGCTTAACAACAGTATATTAGCTAACATTACCTACAAAACTTAATCTTTCCCCACTTTCTATCATCTATAACATACCTATATTAATTTTACATTAAAGTAGTATTATTTAGTTACCCCTCCGACTGGTAGCCCGCTTGCACCTCCTTCAGGGGGTGACCTCAAATGGGACTTCTAATCCACGTTAGTCGGGTGACCCCAAAATGGGACTTCCCGTAAGAAAAAGATGAATTTCTTAACGAAGTTTATCAAATAATAAACTAGTGAAATTTAATTTTAGCGTCTTTAGTAGTCATGATCGCAATTCACACCAACACAATATATATATATATATATATATATATATATATATATATATATAATATATATATATATATTATAATATAATATAAATAAAATATAATATATATATATATATATATAATATATATATAATATATATATATATATATATATATATATATATATATATATATATATATATATAATATATATATATAATATATAATATATAATATATAATATAAATATTTAGTATTCATAATCAATATACAACAACACAATATATATATATATATATATATATATATATATATAAAATACGGATGTTGCAGATGTATGAAATGATGTAAATTTTCTCTCCATCTATTACTATTTGATTCTGATTAATTTTTTGGATATTATTAATATGATAGTTGTCATTATGCTTTGGCTATATTTTTTATCTCAGGGGAAGGAATGTATACCGTTCGTCCAAAGCGATGCACAGTACCTACCTCCATGGATATACCCAGAGTAGTGTAAGGTTAGACTTGAGCATTTTTCTGCACATGTTTTATTGTGGTTCATCCATTACGCAATTCACCTTCGCAGTGGTTTATTCTCGACCATACACTGTAGTGCCTGATGAACCAGTTTAGTAGCATTCCCACACACTCTCAACCTTCTCACATGTCCCCCATAGGCTTTACGAGCCACATCGTATATATGCTTTTTAAAAAATCATGAAATTGGTGAGATTATAAATCGTCCTGGAGATGAATTAGACGGACTTTATCCAAACAATGCTTCTCGTTCACTCCCCCTATCAATCACTGGTAGTTGACTGCCTCCGGTTGCATGTGATTGGCCACAGGCAAGGGACTAATTGCAGCAGACTTGCTTTGGTGTCGAATTCCTTGTTTTTTTTTTCAATTCTTTTAAACAATTCATCGGTCTTTACTCTCATTTTCATTTTGTTGAATCACTATCTTTTCTTCATTCGTTTTTACCGAAAACTCAAGTGATTTGAAGCCCTGATAGCAAATCCCGCGTCTATTCCTCCCCTACTGTTATTATCCTCTCCATGTACGGCCAAACAACTTTGCATTTATCGTGTTTCTAATTCGGAATCTTCCGAACTTTTCGATTCCTTTATATTATAAGGCGATTTGTTCAAATCTACAACTAAATTCATTTGTTTGTTTGCCTATCTTCTAACTCTACTGACTATTAAATTTTTCGACTATCTAAACCCAAAAATAGACCACATTTCTTTCTTCTTCCTTTTCTTCTTTCTCTGAATCATTGTTTAAGGTGATTTCAATGTTCACCAATAATAGCTTTTTAATGATTCTTAAGATACAGTCGGTAAACTGACCTCCATTTTTTATTTAGAATAACATTGAGCAGATGATGCAACTCCATACCCGTATTGCTGATCGTCTTGGAGATAAGCCCAATATTCTTAACTTTTTTTTTAAAATTTCTAATGCTTCCCCATATACTGTTAAACTCTTTCCTCCTCTGGGTTTACCTGATCACTTTCTTATCTCTGTATTCAAATCGATTTATTTAAGTCTTGGGCATTTCGGTGGAACAAACTGGTCGATTGGGGTTAAACTTTTTTAATTTCTCTTGGAATGATTTCTGATTCTGCTGGAACCGTTCCACCGACAGTTCATAACGTAAGTGATTATATCTATCTCTGAGATGGAGGTTTATATTCCATATTTTTTTCCCTTAAACTAAATCGAACAAAACATTGATTAACTCTTCTTATTCTCATGCTATTCACTCTCGTCTTAAAACTCCATAAACTCATTAAACTTATACGTCACTTCGTAATCGAACAAAATTTATTCTCAGTGAAACTAAAAACTCTTTCCCTGTAGAAAATGCAATGATCTTTCTGGTTACTCGTCCTCAAGCTCTTTCGGATATTTGCAAAAATTGGCAACTTTAACTCTTCTTCTTCCTCTTTCCGTTCTCTAGTATCTCCCGAAGGGACAACTACTTCTTTAACCAATGGCAAAGCTTAACTTTTCTCTCAAACTTTTGCCTCTAATTCCAACTTAAATGATTCTGTAATTATTCCACCTTCTCCCCCTCTTCAAAGGCATTTAAGACTAACAATGTAATTTCAGAACTCTCTGACCCTAACACTAAGAAGGCGTTTTGTCCTGATGACTTTCCTTCTGTGGATCTTAAAACTTGTGCTTCCGAATTTGCACTCTACCCTGGTAAAGTAAACTATTTCGTCTATTTCTCCACTTCGATCTTCTAAAAATTGCCAAAAACGTCAATTCATTCAGCTTGGGCCGGAAAAGGGGGGGGACCCCCCCTTTCAACCCTTTAACTATCGTCCAATTGCCTTCACCTCTGTACTTTCCAAAATTTTCGAATCTATCTTTATCGGGAATATTTGGAAACATCTTAAATCTTCCAATCTTATCTTCCTTATCCATCTTATCCTTATCCTTCAATCTTATCCAGTATGGCTTCTGCAATTAACGCTCTACTGGTGATCTCTTTACGCTCTTTGTGACTCTTACTCTACTACTACTCTTCGGCATTTCGATATATATATATATATATATATATATATATATATATATATATATATATATATATATATATATATATATATATATATATATATATATATATATATATATATATTATATATATATATTGAACCTTATGTTTCTTGGTACAGATAAGTGCTTTTTTTCTAACCTTTTTTTTCTTATATTACTAGTATGCGATACTAGCAATTAATTAAGATTTGAACGAGAAAGATGCGAAATATGAAACTATTAAATAATTAATTGATGAAGTAAGCCAAAACGTTGATTTTGCATGAGAAAGAAAATTGTTTTTAGTGCTATCGAGTGAAGGAATTCAATGTAGGGCAAAAAAATAATGTTTTGAGGTAAAATACGTTCCGTAATAGGTTTTGTTTACATAAATAGATTTTGCGTATACATAACAAAACATCTCTTAACCTGAACTTATAGGGCAGTAAAAGCAAAATAACCAATATAGATCGAAGGTGCAGTAAAACACAACCTAACCTATATTGATCAAAGATGCAGTAAATTCTGAACTAACCTACAAGAATCAGCTTTGCAGTAACACTATTTCTCTTGTTTTCGGGAAAGATTTTTGAACTCCAAAAAATATCTCGAGACATCGCTGTCTCGGGCGCTGCCAAAGGTGAGATTCTTAATAGAATCAATATTATTAAATAATTACCCTTATTTTATTAAAATTTTTTGAACCTGTTTTTCACAATAAATTTATTGCTAGTATCATATAATAACAATATATGAAAAAATAAAATAAAAAAACATTTATCTGCACCATAAAACTTATAAGGACCTATATTATATATGGATCAAAAATATAAAAATATAATATATAT
>JABUQX010047381.1:7500-15000 GCA_015478945.1 Trachelipus rathkii | reverse complement strand
TAATTAGATCGAGGTATCCTTCTATGAAGTTCACTTCTCCAGTACGATACAAAACTAAACCAGGTAGAATCTTTGTTTCTTCCTTTTCATTTATGAGATTGCTTTGACATGTTGATAGGATGATAAGTAGCAACAAGGTCTGTTTTCCGAAATTCATTTCTGAAATATTTTAGTTGCGTTGTAATACTTTATACTTTTCTTTGTTCTAATGTAATTTAAAGAGAAAAAGGTCGCCTAATTTTATTGTATTTAATGGAATTGTTAAAATTAATTGGTTAGTTAAAGCATTTGCGTTTCTTAACTAAATGGTTTCTTAATTACGATTTGGTTAGTTGAATTAACATCTAAATGTAAGGAGTTTAGACTCAAATATTATATACTAATGAATACTTGGTTGCTTATTATTTAATTACTTATTTCAATTACTTACTTACTTACTCGTTGTTACTTATTTTTTTGTTTTCTTTATAGAAAAGTTTTTTGAGTTTTCTATTTTATATTATTTTTTTTATATTAAAAATTGCTGTCCCCCCCCTTGTTCTGAGAGTGAAACAGTTTTTTAATGTTTCTTTATACATAAAAAATGAGTAAAACTATACTGATCAGACTATATCTATTGGATTAATACTAATCTAAAATTTATCAAATCTATGTCTAATTTTCTAAAATTAGAGTTCTTGCGAACATATTAATCCAGGCTACGTCATCTTAAACTAATAACGATCGTTATCTTAATCCAATCTATAGTTTTTTCCTAATCCACTAATGATTTCTCTACTAATGTAGGGAAATTGGTACAAACGCAGTGCGAAATGTACGTTAATCATTTTCTTAAAATTATAAGTTCTTTCTCTAAAACTAAAGAATATCTTCGGAATATGAAGAATTCATTCTAAAAACTAAAGGATTTTTCTTAACTTTAAGAATATATCTAATATATACAAGAAATTGGGATGAATTAGTAGCCAGGAGGCAAATAGTAAGTTTGATTTCCTCTGACTGTTGTATTCAAATCCAATTTGACAGGCGGAGGTCGGACAAGAGTCTTCTCTGTAGTCTCTGTGTTGTCTTTTACCTCTGTCTGCTGTTGTAGAGCCTGTTCCTTCATCCTTGTTTGACTTCTCGTAACCATGGGTGTAGAATCTCTGGGACCAGTAAACAAGTTGTGTGGTCTGTAGGATGGATCCTTTTTCCTGTCATCTCTGACGAATTCCATAGGGGGTGATTCTACAACAGTGGGAATGGGATACTGGCCATCTTTTTTAGGGTAGACGGGAGATTTCTCTGGGGAATGAGTCCTTGGGGGAGATCCACCATAGGCTCCGTATACTTCGCCTTCAGATGCGGATGGCTCCTGAAGAATTTCTTGAACAGGTTCACTTGTAGAAATCTCTTGCTGAATTGGGGATAAAGATGGTCTAAATTCTTTTCTCCGAACCGAAGGGTTGGAGGGAGTTCTTGGGAAGTCAACTTTGGGAGTGGAACATGCAAAATCACTGTCAGGACGCACTCTTCCTGCAACTACATCACTGTATCTTCTTTTTTCCACAATCTCATCACTATACCTTTTTTCCTCCACGAGGTTGTTGTCTCTTACGGGTTCCACCGGGGTTGTTTGTTGCACAGGGGTCTGTTGACTCCAAGAGTTATTTCCACTCTGTGTCGGCTGAGGTGGGGGGATTGAGTAAGAGTTGTATTCTGGCTGAGTTGGTTGTGGAAGTGGAGTTGGGAAATAGCTGTGTCCGGACTGAATTTGTGGCGTTATGGGAATTTGGAAAGAATATCGGGAAGACTCTCTATCTGTCGGAGGAGGAAGATCCTCCACATCGTCTTCTTCTTCTACTTCTTCTACTTCTTCTACTTCATCGTCTTTCCTCTCGGAAGGGACTCTTGGGTCGCTTCTTGGTTGTCTTTCTTCAATTCTTTCCCTTTTTTCTTCTTTGGAGCTTAACATTTCTTCTACTGCTTGGGGATTCCATACTTCATCGTTCATAAAGTCAAACTGTGACTCGGTGATCTTTTCTGCAGGAATCACCTTAGCGTTGTCCACATGGACGGGGAATGTTCGGCCTGAGCTTAAACAGATTACCATTAATTTGTTTGCTCCTCTTAAACATCGGACAATGTATGGCCCTTCAAACTTGGGACATAACTTTGAACTTTGATGAGGCTTTTGACAGCCCTAATGTAGACGTAGTCTCCTATTTTGAACTTTCTTTGCTTGGCCTTCTTATGCTGTTGCTCCAAAGTCTTTGTGGTTTCCGCTTCTAGCTTCTCTCTGGCCAAATCTCTTATATAATCGATCCTTTCTACTATCGTGTCTACTTCATCTGAGATGAATCTCATTTTCTCTGTCTTATTTACAAACGGTGATACATAGTCCGGCATCTCATACGGGACTCTTTTTACGTAACCATGTAAAAGAAAGTGGGGAGAAGACCCTATAGATCGATTATACGCGGAATTGATAGCGATTTGGGCAAAACTAAGGTATTTATCCCAGTCTCGGTGATTTTCTTTCACGTAGTGTCGCAAGAAAGATTCAATATCTGCATTTATCCTCTCTACAACACCGTTCTGGGAGGCTTTGTAAGGCAAAATCTCCACCTTCTTTATTCTCCATGCCTTACACAAGTCCTTAAATACCTGGCTCGTAAATTCAAGTGCGTTATCGGACACGAGAAGTTGGGGAGCGCTGTGTCTGCATATCACCCTCTCCTGCAGCGCTCTGGCAAATTCTTGACTCGTCCTAGTTTTACAAGGTACTAATTCGACATATCGCGTTAAAACATCGCGAAACACTAAGATGTATTTGGCTCCTGACTCTGTGCAAGCAGGTAGCTTTCCAATGCTGTCAACATGAACGCGTGAAAACGGTGTATAGGGCAGAGGCCATCTGTTAATTTCTGCTGTTGGCGGTTTCGGGCCTTTGGTTCGTGCACACGACACACATTGACTACAATACTCTTTCACAAGCTTTGGTAGGAGGGGGAAAACATACTTTTCTTCCACCCTCTTTTCCGTTCTTTGCTGCCCTCCGTGCCCGCTGCCCAGCGAAGCGTGGCAGTGGTCGATCACGGAGAAGATCATACTGTCAGGAACTTGTATAACATAGGGTTTAGTTTGTGTTGCGTAGTACAGAATACCTTTGATGAATATATGTGGAAATGTTTTTGGGTTCTCTTTCGCCCATTTTACTAATTTGCCAACTCTAGGGCAATTTTCTTGCTCTTTTATGAAATTTTCTCGGCTTAGAACAAAATCTGTTCGGGGTAATTTTCCGTTCTTTTCCACACTTCGGATAAATAATACATGTGGGGCCGGATGTCTACTCAGATAATCCGGTGCGACATTGTGCTTTCCTTTTTTGTACACTATGGTGGGGGAAAAACTGTTAACAAATAAATTCCATCTAGCCAAGCGGCCAGTTTGCTGGTTGTTACGAAAAATGAAACATAGAGGCTGGTTATCGGTGATGATGGTTACCTTATAGCCGAAGATGGTGTTCTTAAACTTTTGCAAGCAGAAACACCACGGCCAAACATTCCTTTTCGATCGTAAAAGTTCATAAGTTCCTCTCATTCCTTTTGGAGCACGCGTGAGAACAAAGAAGGGGTTCTCTTTTCCATCATCTGTTAATTGGTAAGACACGCCCCTGATTCCGTAGTCGCAAGCGTCTGTATTCACGAAGAATTCCTTGCTATAATTAGGGAAAGTTAGCTGTGGTTGCACCACCAGCTTATCTTTTAAAGTGTCAAAAGCCTGTTGTTGCTTTTCCGTCCACACAAAAGGAACGTTTTTCTTTATCAAATCGTACAAAGGTTGTGCTACTACTGCAAAATCCTTTATTAAAAAGCGAAAGTATGAGAAGAACCCTAAAAGACTCTGTGTTTCCTTCACATTCGTCGGAGGAACAAAACTTTTCATAGTTTCCACCTTCACAGGGTCTGGACTAATTCCATATCTACCTATCTTAAACCCTAGATATAAAACTGAAGTTTGTAAGAAGTTACACTTCGTCAGTTTTACTTTCAACTTATTTTCTCTAAAAGCTGTGAAGACTTTTCTTAGATTTTCGAAGTGCTGAGGGACATCTTTACCTAGGACCAGTACGTCATCGAGATAGACTTGTGCGATGGGTCCTAGGAGATGACTTAAGGCGACGACCATGGCTCTAGCAAATGAGGATGGTGCGTTTTTGTGCCCAAATGTGAGGCGAGTGGGACAAAAGAGGCCTTTTCTGGTCCTAAATGCCATTAACTTCTGTGTCTCCTCTTCTATTTCAAGAGCGTTATAAGCGTCGAGGAGGTCAATACTGGTATATACCGTGTTTCCCCCTAGGGACGTGAATATTTCCTCAATTGAAGGCAAAGGAAAAACGTCCTGAACGCTGAAAGAATTAAGATATCGGTAATCGATGCAAATACGAGGCTTTGAACTGTTTTTCTTTGCAACGACTAGCAGGGGGGAAGAATGAGGGCTATAGCATGCCTTTATATATCCCTTTTTCAGTGCTGCGTCTGTGTAATCATCTATATCTTGCAGATAACGATGAGGTAACCTATATTGTTTTCTGAAAATAACCTTAGGTGCGTCGGGTAGTAACTCAATCTCGAACTTCTGAAGCGGGCAGATAGGGACTGTATCATCATCAAGTGCCAGTACATCATGGTACTCCATTAGTAATTTAAGTAAATCTTCCAAATACTCTGGCTTCTCGAGCACACAATTCTCAGCATCTTCTCTTGACATCTTCTCTTCGATAATTTCTTTGTACACTTGCCTTAATTCCGTCTTCGTAAGACCTTTGGAACATGTGGCTACATTAGCAGAAACTATTCTCTGGTGTCCTTTTATATCTGTGCTTCTTTCAATTTGTTCGCTAATAATCGGATAACCTTCTCCTATACGTGCACCTTTTCTCAAATGGACCTGTTGGGTACTCAGATTTATGTAGCTGAGGATAACTGTATTATCCCTCACAGGACTGACTGTATTAGCTAAGTACAGTGGTCCCATGCTAAAAGCTGGTGTCATTATACACTTTCGCTCCAGCTCAAAATCGTTTTGAGTTTCAGGCCTAAGTCTCAGATATCCACTTGATTGACGGGGTAGAACAGTGTCTTCCGTCATTCTCAACTCAATCTTTATTCTCTCATCTAGCATCAAATAACCATCTTCGTTATGGTCAGGGATTGATGAAAACTGTAATTCTTCCGATTGATTCGAACTTTCTTTTACACCTGGAGGGGTGTGCGTAAGTTTGGGCTTAGCTCCTCTGGGATCAGTGCTGGGATGGGTGGCTGGTAGAGTCTCTAATCTCTGCCCCCCTGGTCTCCCCTTCACCTCGTCTGTCTCGACATGAGGTGTGCTCTGCCACCCTGAGCTCCCGTTCACCTTAACATGAGCGTTTCTCTGCCACTCTGGGCTCCTCTTCACCTTCTTCTGTTCAGGCACTGGTTGGCCATGCGAAGTTCGTACTGACAAGGCTGTCTCTCCCTCCTGGGACACAGACAGATCGGTCTTCCTTTTCGGTGGAAGGCGTTTGTCCGCAGCGTACGCGGGGTTTACTGACAAGGCGGCCTTCCGGTAGGAAGAATGTTCATCCGCGTCGCTTGCGGAGTTTACGGTAAGGGTCGGTTCCCTCCCTCTCGGGGCTGACGGGATGACCTGGAAACGGTAGTTGCTTATTGCGGAATCTTCCGTAGAAGTTTGGTTCGAATCTATAAATCTCTCTCCTCTAGGCACTCGTGGTTTTGGCGGATGGCTTTCTCACAAACTTGGGGTCCTCATTACCTCGTTCAAGATTCCCCACATCAAAGAACATCCTCTACTCTAATAAATTACTTGGTCCTGGTCAAGATGAATGTCTAATCTCTACCTTCCCTTATAGACATTTTTGCAGAAAAGAAGTTCAAAGTTATGGGAAGGTTAGACAAGATATTACTCCTAAAAGAATCGTCCCATCAGGCTCTTTCTCCATGTCGCTTACTTGAAAAGTAGTGAGGTAACGTCTCTTTCTTAATGCATGCGTAGATACAACTGTAACTTTTCCTTCTCAGCACCGTTGGCTGTTATTCGACCCCCTGCAACTATCAGGGTCGGTCCTTTGAAGGGGTACTGTTGAATTTTTTCCCTCATCTCCATTCACCTTTTAAAAACCGCTCTGGGTGGTAATGAGACTGACTGACGCCGCCCTGGTTAAATCAACTAGCACGCATGCTTTAGTCCCCATACTTCTCTTCTGTAGGGGCCAGGTAGACTTAGCGTAAAAATGTCGTCCTAACTTAAAAGACTTCTTTACGGCTTCTCATCCTTCTTTTCTAGCTGCCCACTTCCCTTTCCTCTTCTTAAATTTCCGCTTTACTCGTCTCCCCTCCTTGCCACTCTCCGAAAATCCTCCTCTCTCCTTTCTCCTGGATGGGAAAATTCTCCCTCTAAAAATCTATCTCCTTCTAAAAATCTATCTCCTTCTTTTTCATTCTCCTCAAATCTTCTCTGTGTGCTTTCTGTCACATAAACTCTTGTGTTCTTCTTCTCTTTCCCATCGGGGGGTCTATACCCTTCATTTTTCTTGGGAAAGGTCCTGGGCCCTCGCCTATCTGAGTTATAGGGCTCCGGCCTCTTAGCTTTCAACCCTCTTTCCATATCCGTTCTGCTATTATAAGGGTTGAAACTTACGTCTGTTTCGGGGTTAGGTCTCCATGGTGGGGCCCCTCTACAGCCAGTCTGCGACCCTCTTCTATGATAAGCTCGACAGATTCTGCAGTATGGTGCTTCCCAGCGGCAAGCTTGGGAAGAGTGCCCTACCTGTTCACATAAGAAACAGATATATTGCTCTCTTATTTCTTGTGCGGTCATCCTCTTAAAAGTGCCTCCATATTTGGGTGGACCATAACCCGATTTCATTTCTTCTCTTTTCTTTTGAAAAGTATTACTCGGTTTTACCTCTTCTCTCCTCCTTTGAGGAGTGTAACTGGGCCTCACCTCCTCCCTTCCCTTATCCTCATACCTTGGCTTATGAAATGGTTCCCTATTGTTCCTGTACGAATTATTAACTCCAAACCTCTGTTTACTTTCCGATTCCTCTTTAGCCAGAAACACTTTGGTAGTGCGAAATTCAGTTGGCCTTCTATTTTCATCTTTTAATAAAGCTCCATGAGAGATGTGAGATAATTTTTCTATCAATTCATTTAAGCTCATCTCTGTATCAAATACTCTGAGGATCTTTTCTTTTAATCTTTCTCCATCTTTCCTTTCATTTACGTTTTGAATGATTTTCCCTGTAACCAAGAGGTTTATCTGCCTTGAGTTGAACATTGCTTTATCATCCAGATCGTGAAGGCGGCTCTGATACTTCCATAGCCGATCTTTTAATTCTAACACGAAGTCAGTGAAGATTGAATCTCTCTCCCTTCTGTACTCTAAAAATTCCAACCATAAGTCGAAAATGGTTTTCTTATCCTCCGGTTGTAAAAAAGTCTTTAACTGGGCTAGAAA
>JABUQX010047380.1:42500-65000 GCA_015478945.1 Trachelipus rathkii | reverse complement strand
TTGTTTTTACATATTTCAATGTATTTTAATAAGAAAAGAGAGTGACATTGCATCGTTTGCATTCTTTAAGAAGGATAAAATAATGAATAATCTATTCTAAAGGTTTGCTCAAAGTGATTTTTGAAACATCAGGATACAGCTTTCGGCATTTGTGTACTACCTGTAAAACATATTGTTTCTGCTCCTCATCTTTAGTGAGGAGGTTATTAAAGTCTGTAATTAATTTCACTCCTCGTTCTGCCACATCATTAACGACCTTTAGTGACTTCACAATCCCCAATCCTTCCTTAAAATGTATATTTTCAGGCCAGCTACTGGGGGGTTCTCTGAGAAAATCTGCGTTAATCTGGAAACGCTCAAAGAAATTCATGGTCCCCTTGGTAATTAAACAAGATAACACTGCATTAACCAGTTCTTCCAACTGGTGTCTTCGAAATTTGGGGTTTACAATTCTTGAATTTTCTGTCTCGGTCTCGGTGTCATTTAGGACTTTGTTCGCCATTTCCGATTTTTCTTCGTCTGAAATTGAGGGATCAAAGAACACGAGGGCTACCAATTCTGCATTGAAATACCACAAATGGTTTGGGAATTTCACCAGAGCTCTCTCAGAGATATCTTTGTCAATCTCCTGATAGTCCAACAAACTTCGCAAGAGGTCAAAGTCTTGCTTGGGAGCCAAGTGTGCTTTGTGGGCATTGAACCAAGCTTTGCAATACACTCTAACGAGAAAAATACAGACGGCTTCTAAGGCACGTTGTTCTTCATGACTCAGTTTGAATTGTCCGCGGAATAGAAATATCTTCAGACAATAGATGGCCTTGGCCATCCACCTGGCATGACTGATGGCACCTGGAGATTTAAATTCCACTTCCGTTCCATTCATTGCTCCTACAAACACCAATACCAATTGTAGGAGCTCCTTGTAATCGTCTCTGGGTTGTGATTCCGTGAGTTTAGTGTTACAATCCGCAGTTATGTTGGCAATTACTTCAGAAGGTAGATGTCTTTTCACAATTTCGTTGATGATACCCGAGTCATATTGTTTCTTGTTGAGCTTCGCCCATGCATTTTGGAATCTCTTGAATATATCGGGTTGAGGCCCAGTTGTTGATCCGAACTTACATTCGAAAACACCTCTCAACATGACTTCAAGAATATGGTGGCGGCAAGCTAGGTAAAGCAGCTCTCTACCCAAGATGTTTTCCAAAATTGTACAAGCCCCTTTGAGCCTTCCTGTGTTTGATGCAGTGGTGTCGAAACACATTGCCTTGATAGTATGGGAGACACCCCATTCCTCGAGACACTCATAAACAGCCAGGGCTTGTTCTTCACCAGTGCTTGTGTCTGCTACAGGAACTCCTAGCAGTTGTTCATTTTCACCATAAGAAATTACAACAGCTATTCGTTCTTTCTGCTCTGTCTTTAGAACGTCTGGTAGAAGTTTTCCGTCCCAATGAACTACAACAGTTTCCTTCTCTGGTATATAAATTCGTTCCAAGATCTTCTCAGTGTATTTTTCTCTGAATAATTTTCGCCTTTCATGGATGGCATTTCTGTCAGATACCTTACACCGATCCAACAACAGAGATAGTTTCATGGTTAAAATTTCCCTAACGCCACGCTTCATCCTTTTGCTATGAGATGGTCCAGGAAGTTCCTCAGTTTCTTGAGAAGTACAAACGTCCATTGGCAGCACATCCTCGATATCTTCATCGCATGTGTTTTCCTCTTCATCACTGTCCTCATCTTCTTCATCATCAGTCTCTATGAACAAAAGAAGAGAAAGAAAAGGACCAAATTAATTATGAAAATAGTTAAGTTACGTTGCTTATCTTGTTTTGTTGGTGCTTTTGTAAAAACTAAACAATAGAACCAGGGGACGTAAACGTACCTAGCAAAAGATCAATATTCAAGCAAAAATAAAAGAATCTTACCTATGTCGAATAAACATTCCGCTTGAATTTGCTCGTTCATTTTCGCAAGTTCCTTTTGTAGTTTTCTTTCTTCAGCTCGAGCTAACTTCAGATCAACTCCAAGCATAGAGCCTGGCCGACCCTTTTCCCTTTGTTTCAAAAGAAACTCCTTGTCTTCTTCTGATTTCATCATGGCCAAGGCATCTTGATGGGCGATATCAAAGATATCATCTACCTTTGAGGCGAACTCTTTGATTTTGTTCTTTGCAGCTTCTGATTGTTTATACTGGTCCTTTTGTACATTTCTCCACTCTGCGTGAAGTTTCTCTAATTTAGTAATAGCATCTTTCACATGTTTTGTAGGAATCCGAGCTTTTCCCCAGAAAACAAGAACTTCTTGTATGGTAATTCTTGCTGAATCTCTTAGATTCAATTTCACAGTACGCAAATTGTAGAACAAAGTGGCCAAAACTTGACGATTGGAGGGCAATTTACAACCGGTTATCTGGTGAGCCGGATAGCCTACAATGAAAATTTTATCTTTGGTTCTGCTTCTTATGGCAGAGGTGGAAGCCATTCTTTTACTATTTTATTTTAATCTGGAAAAAATTAATAATATACATTACAACGAATATTGGTTTCGGAAATTAGATGTAAAATTAACAAAACAAAAGAAATAAAAAAAGGTCTCCTTAAATCTAAATTTACATGAAAATGATGATTTAATTTTTTTGATACCTGTTATAGCTAAGTATAAAAAAAAAAAAAAAATATATATATATATAATATATATATATATATATATATATATATATATATATATATATATATATATATATATATATATATATATATATATATATATATATATGGTATATATATATAAATATATATATATATAGAAATAAATATATATAGAATATAAATTAGTTACAATAATATTGCCTTTAATTTGAGACATAAATCATGAGAAAATAATGAGGGGTTCCGGAGATACGGCCCCAAAACGTCGCTAGTCAGCCCAAAAAACGCGTTTTTTGTAACTTTGAGCGCACAGCGGCACGGGTTCACATGCTCCAATCGTGCTCAAAATTTAACTACCTTAAAATCTGGAGAGGCTAATCACTTTGTGGGGTTCCCGTTGACAAAATTCCAGCATCAATTTTTTATATTTAAAAAAATATCATATAGCCTTCGATATTATCGCCAGAAAAATATCGATATTCGATATATCGATATTTCGATATATTATAATCCGATTATAATTTGATATATTATAATCCAATATATATATATATATATATATATATATATATATATATATATATATATATATAATATATATATATATATATATTTTTATATATAAATATATATTTTTATTTTATATATATATATATATATATATATATATATATATATATATATATATATATATATATATATATATATATATATATATATATATAAATATATATATATATATATATATATATATATATATATATATATATATATATATATATATATATATATATATATATATATATATATATATATATATATATATATATATACCTCAGATTAGGCGACGCACATAGTTAAAAAACAACGATAGCTACACTAAAATTGAATACATTTTTGGAATCAGGGGCAAATTTCAGTTATGAAAAGTACAAAATAAAAAATAAATTAAAACTAACATCAAAAAAATAAAAAAATAAATAACAAAGTTTTAGGGATGTACGATGTTTTTATTTTACAAAAAATTATTTTTATACACTAAAAATAAATTTCTCTAGCACTCACGGGTCGGGAGCCGTCTTATTCACAATTAACATTATATATATATATATATATATATATATATATATATATATATATATATATATATATATATATATATATATATATATATATATATATATATATATATATATATATAAATATATATATATATATATATATATACTACTATATATACTTATATAACTATATATAATATATATATATATATATATATATATATATATATAATAATAACATATATAACAACATAATAACAACAATAATAATAATAACATATAACATATATATATATGTATATATATAATATATAACAATATATATATATATATATATAATATATATATATATATATATACTACTTATATATACTCTCTCTGTTGTGTAGATATAAAAATTTATCCGATCTCCCGTTCCGTGTGGCCGTTAAGTAACTTTGTCCAATATATATATATATATATATATATATATATATATATATATATATATATATATATATATATATATATATATATATATATATATATATATATATATATAGACTCACTCAGAGAGAGAAAGGCTTTAATTTATAAATATGAAGCAGACGTATGTACAGAAGGAAAAGTGGTAGAAATGGAAAAGGATCTTCACTCTTCAGGTCTTCCAACTTTCAAGTTTCCAACTCCAAGAGGTTGAAGACTGAAGTTGTGCTAGAAAGCGTTGATGTTGGATCTTGAGGAACTGGGTGTGTTTTTGACTTTTTGTGGACGAGTGAATAAATTAAATAAGAAAATCGCGTTTCACTAGAAAATTAAACAATAATCATAAAAATCACTTTTTTTTCGTATTAAAAATGAAAAATAACTATTAAGTATTAATGAAGCTAGGAATCTTCAAAATGATTTCTTATTTAAGTACAAAATAAATATTGATTCTAACAACGAAATTAATTTAAATTGGATAGTAGACAACTGATACTTGGACGACTCTGGAAGTCTGGATCTTAAGAAAATCTATTAAATTTTAGTAATAAAATGAAATAATATTTAAGAAGTTCGAACTGGATGCCAGACGACTTATCATAAGAAAAGCTGTAGTGATGTACCCCCAAATACTAACTTTTAGTAATAGCTATTATAAAATCGTTAATTTAGTTAATTACATATTTAAGCGAAACAATATACTAGTCGGTACTCGGTATGTTAACTGTAAACCAACTCACAGGAGTCCTGTTCCGGTATTAGATTTCTGCAATGATTATCTTCGTTCACACTGACACTGAACACACTCCACAGAGCTACACGTAAATCAGGATCAGGCTAGTCTCGAGTGGACTGCAAAGTCTTTAATAGTCTCAGAATAAATAAATAAATTATAAAATATTTCATGAAAAAAGGAAAATAAAACTATGATAGCTATTTTTAATTCCTTTCCTTTTATTCAATGTAACTCAAGTTAGTTACTCTTTAATTATATATATATATATATATATATATATATATATATATATATATATATATATATATATATATATATATATCAACTTAATAAATATACATATCTATATATATATATATTATTATTATTATTATTACAAAGCCCAATACTTATCATCTAATGCACCTAAAAAGACTAACTGATTGATATGCTCGGAAGTCAATCTATTCCTTTCATTTGAGCAAACATTGTTTAATAATGATACTGTTCGTTCTGACGAGACTGACGTACGTCGCATTTACAGTAAGATATTTCATTGCTAACATAAACATAGCAGGGAAAGCATTTTTACTATCATTTCAAAATTTTATTGGGTCGCATTATCCACTTGATCACTGAATAACTAAATAGTGATTAGTGAATACTCAGAAGACAATTTGACTATGTGGTATGTGCCATGTCGATCCCCCCCTCCCTATTTTTGGTTCCCGAAAAGACGAAAAATCTAAAACCCAATTTTTTGGTTTATTTTATACACGACATTGGGGGACGAACGAAGAACGAAAAGGAAATATGGGGGAAAAAGAGTTTCATCACTTCAGGGTGTCGGGAGAGGAGGATAAGATTTTATTTTTTTCTGGCCTTTAAAAAAATTTTTTTGAAAAGAATATCGGCTTTCGATATTAAGAAAAATATCGAAATATCGATATATCGCCTAAGAAAATATCGCCCAAAAATATCGATTATCGAGCCAAAAATATCGATATTTCGATATATCGATATTTTTGGCCATCCCTAGTTGTGGGTTCCCAGTTGAAACAATTTTAACAAAATTTTTTTTGGTCACTAATATATATATATATATATATATATATATATATATATATATATATATATATATATATATATATATATATATATATATATATATATATATATATATATATATATATATATATATATATATATATATATATATATATATATATATATACTATATATATATATATATATATATATATATATATATATATCTGCAATATATATATATATTATATATATATCACGGAATACAAAACCCTATTCTTTGTTCAATATTAGTCAGGGTTGCAAGTTTTTAGTCTTTAAAAAAATCAATTTTGTTTTTTTGAGGATATTGATGTTTTTTTTTTATTTACTTCATTTTTTGATTTTTTGATTTTTCATCTAAATTTAGAAACAGGGAAATATATATATATATATATATATATATATATATATATATAAATATATATATATATATATATATATATATATATATCTTCTTTCTTCTAATAACTTATATATATATATTAATAATAATATACATATATATATATATATATATATATATATATATATATATATATATATATATATATATATATATATATATATATATATATAAATATATATATATATATATATATATATATATAAATATATATATATATACATATATATATTTATATATATATATATATATATATATATATATATATATATTTTTATATATATATATCTCTTCTTATATATATATATATATATATATATATATATATATATATATATATATATATATATATATAATAATTATATATATATATATATATATATATATATATATATATATATATATATAAAAGACAGTAAGAAGACGCAGAATCCAATCTATATATATATATATATATAAGAATTAAGAATAATTTTTAATAATAATTAATGTAATTAATGAATAGTAATTATAATTAAAAAGCCGCATGGGCCTACCTAAACTGTCCCAGTCAACCAACAATAATTAATAATTAAGAATAATAATTAAAAGCACGTGGCCCCTCTAGAATGAATCCCAGTCAATCCCATTATAGTAATAAATTAGAATAATGGTACAAAACCACATGGGCCTCTCTAGACTGTCCCCAGTCAACCCACTAATAATTAATAATTAAGAATAATAATTAAGAAACTGCATGAACCCCTCTAGAATGTCCCAGTTAACCCATAATAACAAACAATACCGCCCCAAGTAATATTTAGACTGTCCCAGTCAAGCAATAAAAATTAATAATTAAGCCGCATTGGCAACTCTAGAATGTCCCAGTCAGCCCATAATAAATAATAAATAAGAATATTACTTAAGAAGCCGCATGGGCCCTACTATCTTAACTGTTTCATTCAATAATAATAATTAATAATTAAAAATAATAATTAAGAAGCCGCATTGACCCCTCTAGAATGTCCCAGTCAACTCATAATAAATAAGAATAATACTTAAGAAGCCGCATGGTCCTTTTTAGACTGTCCCAGTCAACCAATAAAAATTAATAATTAAGAAGCCGCATTGGCCCCTCTAGAATGTCTCGCAGTCAACCCATAATAAATAATAAATAAAAATAATGTAAAGTAGCATGGGACCTATGTAGACTGTCCCAATCAATAATAATAATTAATAATTAAAAATAATAATAAATAATCCACACTGTATGAATCCCTCATTTAATCTACACAGATTAAATATAACACTAATCGAGAAGCCACATGGTCCTTTTTAGACTTTCCCTAAACCAATAAGAATTAATAATTGAGAAGCCCATTGGTCCCTCTAGAATGTCCCAGTCAACCTATAAAAATTAAGAATTAAGAATAATTTTTAATAATAATTAATGTAATTAATGAATAGTATTTATAATTAAGAAGCCACATGGGCCTACCTAGACTGTCCCAGTCAGCCAACAAAAATTAATAAATAAGAATAATAATATCAGAAGCCGCATGGGCCTATCTAGACTGTCCCAGTCAACCCATAATTAATAATTAAGAATAAATTA
This sequence comes from Trachelipus rathkii, assembly GCA_015478945.1. NCBI lineage: Eukaryota > Metazoa > Arthropoda > Malacostraca > Isopoda > Trachelipodidae > Trachelipus > Trachelipus rathkii. The sequence goes on along the minus strand of JABUQX010047380.1, from coordinate 57,016 downwards.
TTATTAATTATTATGAGTTGACTGGGACAATCTAGACCATGCAACACCTCAAGGTATTGGTCTGTTACTAATTATTATGTGGGACATTCTGAAGGGCCAAAGTGACTTTTAATTATTATTCTTAATTATTAATTATTGTTGGTTGGCTACAGGGCAGTGTAAATAGGCCAGTGGCTTCTTAATTATAAATATTATTCATTAATTAATTATTATTAAGGTATTCTAATTCTTAATTTTTATGGGTTGATGAGACATTCTGGGGGCCAATGCGGCTTCTCAGTATTAATTTTTATTGGTCGGCTGGGACAGTGTAAAAGGACCATACGGCTTCTTAGTATTATTCTTGCTTATTTAAAGAGTTGACTGGGACATTCTAGAAGGATCAATAATAACCTTGGTATTATTTTTAATTGTGGTATTATTGGTTGACTGGGTTGTTCTTGTGATCAAACGCCACAGCTGTAAGCATATTCTTATTTAGTATTTTTATGTGTTTACTGGGATATTCTAGAGGGGTTAATGCAGCATGTTTGGTTAGTTGACTGGGACAGTCTAAAGAGGACCATGCGGGTATTATTCTTATTTATTATAGGTTGACTGGGACGTTCTAAGAAGGTCAATGCAGCTTCTAATTATTATTCTGAATAATAATTAAGAGCTGCATTAATATACAGGATGTCCCGGTGGCCCGCCAATAATAAATGTCTGAATGTTGTTACCTGGACTGTCAGTCCAAAATAATAATATTAATAATTAAGTAGTAGCTCAGATATCAACATTATAATAAATAATAAATCAGATAATGCAAAGCGTATAAGCTTATCAGGTACATCTGAAGTCAGTGAATAAAATAATAATATAACATATATATGTATAACAACAATATATAATGCAACATAATATAATATATATCTTTCTTTCATATATATATATATGCTCATATATATATATAACATATATAACTATATATATATATGTTAATAATTAAAATATGTGAAATGACGACTTTCTCAGATGTCGGTCGATAACAATAATAAGTAATATTTAAACATGCAGTTATTTGGTTAATCAGTCAGTAACAAATTATTGTTAAAAGCCAGCATTTGAGCCAGTCAGATATCTAGTCAAATAAGTAAATATCAAATAATAAGTAATAATACAAAGAACGAACTTAATATGCATACTAGATATCAGTCAATAATAAATAATTAATAATTAAAAATAATATTTAAGAAGCCGCATTGACCCCTCTAGAATGTCTCAGTCAGCTCATAATAAATAAGAATAATACTTGAGAAGCTGCGCATGGTCCTTTTAAGACTGTCCCAGTCAACCAACTAAAATTAATAAGAAGCTACATTGGCCCCTCTAGAATGTCCCAGTCAACCCATAATAAATATAAATAATAATATTTAAGAAGCCGCATGGGCCTATCTAGACAACTTCAAGCCTATTCTTATAGCCAAAATCTACCTCCTCGTTGCTTTACATTGCGCCCTCTTCAGCATATCTGTCTTTTTTAAGGGTGCTAAAATTGTAGACAATATTTAAATACTAGCCCCTAACATTATCTAATTATACAAACATTACCCAATATTGTCTGTATAATTAGTCTATCTGAAGTGGCTCAATTTTAACCCTAGGCCTAGCTCTGGGTTCAAATCTTAATGAAACAATGAAACAACGGCACTAAGTGTTTTGAACTTACGAGTTTTAATGCCCAATAGTTTGTAGAGGTACAAACAAAATATTAAAAACTTCGTAATATATATAATTTTATTTTAATTTTTATTTCTATTGAAGTTAAATTACTTAAATATAAAAAAAAAAAAAAATATAAAAAATATAAAAAAATAAAAAAAAATCAAAAAAATCAATAAAATCAAAAAATCTTGATTATTTATAAAAAAATCAATTGATTTTTTTAATTTGATTTTTTTCGTGCCATCCCTGATATTAGTTTAATAATTCAAGTTGTCCACATTTGACTCATAATAAAGGATCAAAGTTCATCCTTTTGTGAAAACCTAAAATTCAACTTTTTTAATTTTTTACTCCAAGTTCCGAGTTGAAAATTACATATTTTATCAGAATTTTATACTGATTTTGTTGATATATGTTTACTTATCGTACAATTAACTAGTTTCTAGTATAATTATTTAATTATTTTCATTTGGAGAAAATTATCACATCTTACAAACATGTGAAAGTTTTCGTGTTTCACCTTTAAAAAATTGCTTGTTAATTTTTTTGGTATTCGCGACTTCCCTTGTTTGATATCTATAATGTTTGTAAGTAATAATTAAATTATACAAGTTTTAAAGTCGTTTCTAAAGTTTATTCGTTAATAATGAATAAGTTGTAATTATTGGCTTTATACTATCTGATAACGGTTTTTCGCGGGTATTTGATTGCCTTGGAGTGAGTGTAAAAGCTCGAGTTCTATCTCAGAGCCTTATTCCTTATCATAGTTAATCGCTGGCAGGTATGTTCTTTTTAGCTCTCCCATAATTTTGCTTTGATTCCGACAGACTTGTTCAACGTAGAACTTCGTGAATCTACTAGATTATTTTAGCGTTGTAAAGTAAATGATTAATTTTGATTGCTTTCATTCTTAAAATGAAGTCTCCTTGTAGGATTAGTGCTTCTCTGAAGAGTTGCTTATTATGGTAGGGGCTCTTTCGACTTTTGTTTTATTGCAAAAGAGTCGGAACAGTGAATACCTTTCTTCGTAATGGTTTTTATACTTTATTAGTGAGTGTATTATATTTGGTTGAAGGCCCGAGCTAGTTATGTAGGATTTAATTTTTTTTTTATTCCCAATTTTTTCCAGTGTAATTCTTTAGTCTAAATCCCTTCTTTCCCATTTTTCATCTTATTTAGGGAACATGGCCTTTCCTATTCCCATTTTAGATTAAATTTCTGACGAATTAGTTTTCACTATCAATTCAAGAGCTTCTGTGACATTGAAAATTTCCGTAAAGAAATTTTCAATGTACTAGTGAGTGCTAGTTACGAATTGCTTGTGAAGATCATGTTCTTTGGTTAGGTTTCGTCAAGCTGTATTGAATTCTGCTCCCCACGAAATTTGTATCTTTTTGTTCCATTCTAAAAGAGTAAATTTTGCGATCTTTGAAATAGCTTTCTACTAGATTTGACCAATCGATGTTTCATCCTAACTAGCATGTATAAGAACAACGATAAAAATCATGCAAAGCAGTTATGATTGTATTTTTTTGACTTTCTTTTAATCTACCACTTATTTTCCCTATTAATTATTGAATTAAATATTTACACGGTTGATTAGAATAATTCTTTGTAGCATCCGACATATTTTTTTAACACAATTTTTGTTTATTTTTGTAAACACATACTAAAATCAATCCTCCATTTTGCTAAATATATTTTAAAGAAAAAAGAATTTTTTTGCATTCGATTAATCGTTGAAGTTTTCAATAAACGATGTTGCATCGAGCGCTGATCGAAGCTGCCCATAAAATTTACTTGGTAAAGGCAGTAGAAAATTAATTTTGTTAACTTGTTCATGATAGTCCATTTGATATTATTTCCCTTCCTTTCTATATAAAATTGGTATAATATGTTAGTGAAAGTTCCTAAAAGTTTATATATATATATATATATATATATATATATAGCATAGCAAACAAACAAATATATATATATATATATATATATATATATATATATATATATATATATATATATATATAGAGAAGATATATATATATATATATATATATATATATATATATTATTGATATATATATATATATATATAGCGATTTTACACAAAGTATTATTATCTATTAAAAATTACTTAATCTTATTATTATTATAAAAAGTTCAAAATTCAATTAGGGTTTCTTTTTAATTTTTCAGAAGCGTTGCAAAATTTATCATTATACGTCATTTTATGAGTCCTGAACTTTGAGAGTTTTATATTAGTTAATTCATATCTTCACTTCTCGTCCATCCCAAACAGCAACCCAAGCCTTCAAACGGCAGATCTGGTTGCATCACTGCCTGTCTTCTCGTCCACAAATCATCCCTTTAACATACCTGTTCTCAGAGGAAGGTTGGCTATATATATTGTTGTTATATATTATTATTATATATATTTTATTGATATTATTACATTATATTATTATTGCTGGTTATTGGTTGGTTACATACATATATTGGTTACAGAAAGAAAGAGCAGTTATAAGAAATAGCTATACAGCATATTATTGTTACTGTTATTATTACATATTGGCTACTACATATATTATATACATATTATTATATTATTGGTTATTATGGTTATTGCTATTGATATATATTGAAAGAGCTATTGTTGGCTATTATTATATTAAAGAGTATATTATTAGATGTTATATTATTATTATTATTATTATTATATTATTATTATTATATTATTATTATATATATATTATTGTATTATTATTATTATATTGCTTTTATATATATATTTATTATTATTATACATATATTATTATTATATATTATTGTTATTATTATATTATATAGAAAAAAGTTGAGCAGCATAGTATTTATTATTAGCATATATTATTATTATTATTACATTATTATTATTATTGTTATTATTGCTATTATTATTATTATTGTTACATATATATTGCTGGCTATTATTGGCTATATATATGGTAAGATATAGCAAACATGGTAGTTATGCTGAAGTTGGTTATTATTCAACATTCTTTCAATCGAAGTTTGAAAATGTTTCAAAAGTCTTGCAGTATCCTCTATTTTCTTCGCACCTTTGTTTTCAATAACATTATTATTATTGGCTACGTATTACGTTGTTGCTGCTATATATATTATTATTGTTGCTGAAGGATGAGTTGAAGCATACATGATACATATATTATTACTTAATACATTACGCGCTATTGTTAAGGCTGCTGGCTGCTATATGGGTTGTTATATATGTTATTATTATACATACTGGCTATTACTGGTTAAATATATATTATATTACTATTGCTGGTTGGCAGAGCTATTATATAAATTATATATATATATATATATATATATATATATATATATATATATATATATATATATATATATATATATATATATATATATATATATATATATATATATTTAATCGTCGAAGCGTGATCTGATGATGCTTCATTTTGAATACACTACGATTTCCAAAAATCGCAGTATAGACATCTGATTCAAATAACAGACAAATACAAACTGCTTCACTATTAGGTTGCTGATTTACTTATACTGTAGGTTATATCTGGGAACTTTAAATATCGATACATTATACTTAAATTTTGGTCTTCTCCTGTCCTCCACATGCAATCGTGTATGAATATTTATGGCGAGAGTTCAGAAAATATTTTGATAATTTCTTCACCTCCAGATTCCGTAATGCTGATGTTCCAGGAGTTGGACAAAATTTTCAAGACCAAACTGTTTTATACAGCATCTACCTTACAGTAAACAAAGGAAGTTCGACAAGTTATACCGTTAAGCAATTTTTTAACATATCTACATATACAGATTATATATTTAATGGTCGAGGTACGCATATATATATATATATATATATATATATATGATATCCAAATATGATGGTCTATATAAACCTATATATATATATATATATATATATATATATATATATATATATATATGTATATATTATTATTATATATATATATATAATTTTTTTAGGTTGTATTTTGTACTTTTTTGGTAATAGTCCGTTTGAGGGTAATCCTATCAGATATCGATTATTTTTTCCGATAATCGTAAGTTATCGGATATCGTTGTTACCCATATATATAACTATAGTTTGTTCGAACACGTAAGAGTGACATTGGCTTCAGGTTACCCCTAAAAATATTTTTATTAAAGAAAACATTTTTATAATTACGTATATATTAACTTAAATGTGTCATTTAAAATAAAATTTATTAAAAATAATATAAAATTAAATAATTTGAATTGTGCTACATTGGATAAATTTTACGTAAGATTTTTTTTTTTAATGATTACGTATATATATATTTTATTATTTTTTTTCAACTAATCAAATACCATAGGGTAAATGCACAGCAGGCTGGCGTACATGCATGGCAGAAGCACTTCCGCTGAAGTGCTCACTCCAATGCACATTGAGCGCGAGTAGTGTCGTACGGTTCTTTTAGGGGAACGCTCGCGTCGCAGCGCACATTAGAAGCGAGCTCTTCAGTGAGCGGTCTGCCATGCATGTACGCCAGCCTGCTGTGCATTTGCCCTATGGTATTTGATTGGTAAAAAAATCAATATATATATATATATGTTACAGCAGCAGCAGCATATAGTTAGCATATATATATTAGTATATATATATCAGCGATATATAAATATATATATACATATATTTGTTATGTTATTCATATATGTTATATATATATTATTATTGGTTAACTGGAGCAGCATATATATATATATGGTATATATTATATATATATATAGAAAGCATATATATATATATATAGATACTACCGTGATATGAAAAATTTTTCTAGTTCAAAGCTTTCTTGTGCTCAGAAAAGTTGGCTGGCAAAGCTTTAAGAAAATTTTTAGTGCCGCTTCGGAATTATGCCAGAAGCTTCCCACTAAATAATTTTCTTAGAAAACTAAACTTAACTTAACTTTTCTGAACTTAGATATTTTTTTCGACTATCGATATTTTTATAAATATATTTTTCCTCCAAATGGAAGAAGACAAAAAAAGTTGTCATATATATATATGTGACGGCAGGATTTCTCCTTGCCTCACAATAATTATGTACACCTCTCATAGTAGCTCTGTATGTCAAATTTTACTATTAATTTTATTATATATGAAAAATATTTAACAACCTTTTGTATGGAACTATTTTTGTGAGAGTGAGTCACTGCAATGCCGCCCGCGAAATGTCTGGCATTTCGAGGGAAGGAAGGCAGTAAGGCCTTAAGATACAAGAAAAGAGGTCGCATTTTGAGCTCCGGCTCATTGAAAAGAACCGGAAAATTGTGTTTGATTGTAGGGACTTGTTATATTAACTTTCACCCATTTTATTAATGACTGTGAATTAGCCTATTGTGTTGAACAACAAATTGATTGCATTTTAAATTGTTCTTACATTGATATCATTACCTACTATGTGATTTAATTAGTCTTAGGAATAAAAGAATAAAAAGTAATTACTCCTTTTCATTATCACTGTATTAACTCGTCAAAGGGTTATTACAAAGAATGGTGACCCCATTAGCAACCTTGAACACCCATACCTAACTGATGTGAAGAGTGTCAAACAGTGAATTAATTCAAACAGTGCCTAATTAAGACAGTGAAGTGAAAAAAAGTGCCAATTCAAAACACAAACACACACAAAAAAAAAACAGTTCAAATTCCCCGAAAAAACAGTGAAATAAGAAACCCTATCACAATAGGCCTAAAACCTTCCCCTAAACAAAAGAAAAAAAAACCGTTAAGAATGCCGAGTTTAAAAAGAAAGTCGCTCAGAGTTCAAACGAAGAGAAGCAACGTAGCTATCGTGACTCGGTCTCAATCGTCAAGACCCCATCACACTCCCTCAGAAGTAGCCCCTCCTGTCGAGGGGGTAAATGAAGAAGGTGACTCGTCACTATACGAGACAGAGTCGGAAAGCGGAATCCAAGGAGAGCATGAAGCAGCAAACTTGGTGAAGAGTCACCCTTCCCCCACTCTCTTAGGGAGAAAAGGAAGAAAAAAGAATCTCCCCCTCAATGCTATTCCCCCCTTCAACGAATTTGAGGCCTTAGAGTGGATTCGGCAGACAACAATGATCTTTAACCTTAATGAAATCATCGATCAAAAGGAGAGGGTAAGACTTTTGGCATCAAAATTACCAAGCAAGATTACAAATTCGTTGAAACTTCCCTTAAAAGATGATTGTTATACTAAATTAGTAAAAGTAATAGAGAAACTCTATGCACCATCGCTAAGAATGCAGATAGAAGAAGTCTTTCGATCAGGGATGAGGGAGGGAGAGCTCCCATCCGATTATGCAGTGAGAATAAAAGAAATGCTCGGATTATCCACTTTCGATTCAATAACGGATAACGATGCCAGATTCATTAGAGAACTCTTTCTCTTACAATTGCCTCAGCAATTACAGATCTCCCTCATGACTACAGAGAAGAACCATGATTTTGAGGAATTAATTGAAATTGCCGACGACATTTTTAACAAATTTTTTTCCCAAAACGGAGCTCGCCAATCCCCCGCGGGGGGTAGAAACGAATGGCAATCGGTGAACGCCGTACGACCAGCAGAAGAGAAAGTCACCAAGCCACCCAACAAAGAGACTTCGACCCAAGAGAGGGAGATAAGTCGACTGATAATCTCTCATGAAAAGTCAGCTGAAGAGATGAGATCACTAGCCAAGAGCGTCATAGAGCTCGCTAAGACAATGTGTCAGAATGCGAAGAACTCCCCCACCCCCAATAATGATCAAAATTCAAGAGGAAGAAATTTCAACCGATCAACTTATAACAACGTTGCAGCTGGGCCTAGTACAGAAGGCCTTTGTAGGTTCCATAGGAAATTTTTGCACCATTCATTTCGATGTGAGGGTCGATATTGTCCAATGTACACCTTGATATCGCAACCCCCGGCAACTCCTCCACCCCCACAACAGAACGTCAACATTTCAAAAAATGGAAAGGCTGGTCCGTGAGGCGACTCCCGGGCCAGATGGGGGGGAACGACGCTTTTGTGAGTAGAAACCTTTGTGATTGTTTGCCCTGTAACTTTTGTATGAATAAATCAAATTTTGGGCGGGGAAATATTAATTTTAACTATAGTAGAAGACGTTATTATAACGATAATCATAATAACAGTAGAAATTATAGTCGTAATTATAATAATAGAAATTACAGTAACCATAGTATTGACGATTTTTATAATAATAATTGCTATGGTAACGAAAATATTAATTGTGACAATAATAATTATAGTAATAATGCACGTGTCGGTTATAATAATTTCTATAATAATAATGAGCATGCTAATCTTAATGGCCATAATAGTAATAGGTATTTTAGTAATAATTGTAATTATATTAATCGTGGGTATGATGGAAATGTTAATTATATTAATAGATTTAAATGGAGTAGAAATATCACTTGTAAGGATGATCAAGGGCAGGGGGGGATTCCTAGTGACTCACCCCCTCCCCCACAGAAGTCGCTTGTCACTGAGTCAGTAGGAGTAGAGTCATTTTCAACTTTAAATTGTAACTCAACGCATGATGAGGTTAATAACAATAATAGCAATAATAATAATAATGATTGTAGAACTAGGAATGATAGTCGTAGTGATGGCAATAACGGTTTTGTAAGTTCTTATAATTGTATTGGAAATAATAACGCTGTGACTTTTGAAAACAATAGCTTTGTGAATGAGTCGCTGCCTCCACCGACGGAGTCAACCTATCCCCCTGCCCCAGTCACTGGGGAGAAGGCGGGAATGGAGGCGATTCTGACTTGTGAATCTATACTTATTGATAAAAATAACGATAAAAATGAATTTGTAATTAATGAAAGGGGCGAAATTCCCTTTCTGAAAATGAATTGTATTAGTTTTAGAGATGAAGGAGATTCTTCTTCTTCCGATAAGCATGAGGGATCATTAATTTTAAGAAATAATGCATGTGACTTGTCTGATAATGCTGTGGTGGAAGTTTCTGGCAACTCAACTAAAATCGTTGCTGCTGTTAAAGAAGTAGTTTTTGATAAATTGTATTATATTTCGGACGCAACTAACAATGAGACTTATTTACTAGACTGTGGGAGTTGCCTCGACCTTTTAATTGCTACTGAATTGGATAAGGAGGAGGCCCCGATTGGGAGTGCCAGGGCCGCGAACGGAGGCTGTATCCATATTTATAAAAAAATAATGACTAAAGTTGACTTGGGGTTGGGCAGACCTTATGACTTGCATGCATACGCTTCAGATATTAAATTCAATGTCTTAGGCATGCCGTTTCTCAAAAAACACGGGTTCATCATTGACTTTAGGTACCATTTTTTACTAGATACCAGCACGAGACGTAGTATTTCTCTTAGTAATGAGGCTTTCGATTTTTCGAAGCATGTACGAAATTCTATATTCCCTCTAGCCGCTGTCTCTTTAAATATACCGCTTTGCGAATACGAATTAGTTAATAATTTAATTAGGAAGTACCAGGTCTTATTCTTAAATCCTTATGAAGCACCTAATTTAAATTTAAAGAATGATCAACTCAAAAGATGGCGCTTTATTTGTACAAAGTACCGGAGAAAAGGGGGCGGGGCTTATTTTGACAGCTGTGAGAACAACTTCGTCGCTCAGTCACGACTTGATAGTAATGGAAAACCATAGGAGGGAGGGGGGGTGTAGGGTGTGGGGGGGGGGGGGGGGGGGGGAAGGGGGGGGTGGGGGGGGGGGGGGGGGGGGAGAGAGAAGAATGTCCTTTGAAGGAGGAAATTTTATGCGAGTTAGCGGCAAACTACCCATACCATGTGAATGTTGATGGATCGCCGATACAATTGAGGAGTAGAAGCATAGCTCCACATCTTTTTGAGAAAGCAAGGGAGGAAATCAATAAATTATTGGACGCGGGGGTCATTTCGCGGGGGCGAAGCAATTGGGGTTTTCCAACTAGCTTTTTGCCAAAGTCGGACGGAAGGGTTCGTTTGGTCGTTGATCTGAGGTTATTAAACCAAAGATCAACCTCTGACAATTTTACCCTACCCAAGATTAAGGATATTATATTGCAATTGCAACATTGCAAATTGCTAACGCGGCTCGATCTCAGGCAAGCTTACTATAACGTGCCAGTCAGCGAGGAAACAAAGAAATATTTCACTATTACTTGTCCTTTTGGTAATTACAGTTTTAACTATTTAATACAAGGACATAAGTGTTCTTCTAGTGCCTTCCAGCGTTTCATGTCAATCTTGCTTGGGGATTTAAAGAATGTTTTTGTTTATCTAGATGACATCCTAATTGCCAGTTCGACTCTTGAAGAGCATGTTGCAATGTTGGAGAAAGTTTTGGAGAGATTAAAATATATGAAAATTTATCTGAACCCAAAAAAATGTGTACTTGCGGTCGGAGAAACAGAATTCTTAGGTTTCAACATTAGCGAGAAGGGCGTTAGGCCTAGCAAAGAGAAGATCAATGCAGTGGTGAATGTTGCAAAACCAACAACTATCAAACAGCTTAGGGCCTTTCTCGGTCTATATAACTTCTGCCGGATCAATATAGTAGGGGCGGCTCAATTGTTGCAACCCCTAACGAAAATGTTGAAAGGAAAACCCGCCTCCAATAAAAGGATTTCCTGGGAAGTAGAAGCCGAGCGAGCGTTTCTAGAAGCTAAAGCGGCAATGGTGAGTGCCACCCTATTGTCGTTCCCTGATGAACAAACTGAGTTACTATTATACACGAAGGTTAGCGAGCTTACTATAGCCAGCGCACTTATGGGGGAAGAAAATAACCAAACAAAGATTTTCGCGCTTTACAGTACTATACTTTCTGAGGTGGAAGTGGCACTACCACAATTAGTTAAGGAATTATTATGCGTCAATAACAGCTTACAAAAATATGCTTACTTAATTGCCAATAAGAGAATCACTGTCTGTACTAGCAACAGTGGGTTAATCACAGCTTATATGAAAAAGAGTGCCGAAAAAATTCATAATATTCGGGAAATAAATTTATTAAACGCCATTGCAAATTTTGACATTGAGTTTAAATTGGTCTCTAAGGCTAAAAATAAATTGGCGGTAATTTTGACAGAATTGGCTAACGAAAGAGATAAGATTATAGAGACTGGAGAATTGCAACTAGCTTGTATAAAAGATGGGGAGTGGGCGTGGCCAAAACAAAATACTATGGAGACGGAGTTACAACTGGAGGAGGAGTTTAGTGGATGGAATTCTCTGAATTCCGTAGTGGAAGGGTTGAGCCCTTTAAATCGCACGTTAAAAGAAAAAGACTTACTGGAGTATTATAATAATAATAATAAAAATAATGATAGTGATAATAATGATAATAATAATGATAATGATAATAATAATAGTGATGATGATAATAATAATAATGAAAATAATAATAATAATAATAATAATAATAATAATAATAATAATAATAATGGTAATAATAAAAACGATAATAATAATAGTAATAATAATAATGATGATAATAATAATAATAATAATAATAATAATGATAAAAATAATAATGAAAGCAATGGTGGTAGTAGTAGTAGTAGTAGTAATAATGATGGTAATAGTGGTAATAATGGCGGTAGTAGTAGTAGTAGTAGTAGTAGTAGCAGTAGTAGTAGTAGTAGTAGTAGTAGTAGTAATAATGATGGTAATAGTGGTAATAATGGCGGTAGTAGTAGTAGTAGTAATGATAATGGTAACAATGATAGTAGTAGCGAAGCTGGTGATGATAATGACTTTGATGATTTTGTAATAAATGCTATAACTTACAGTAAAAAAGGGTTAAATGGAATGATGAAGAAAATTCAGGATGGGGTAGATTTCAAAGAGATAGCTATAGAACAGGAGACTGATGGTTATATAAGAGACCTAATAAAGGGGCTGAAAACTAGTGGGTTGAAGGCCTGTTACAAGGGAGTTCATCCATCGGGGCGAGGAGCTGTCCTTGGCGGTTGACATCTCCACAGGCACAGCTAGAATATTAGTACCGGAAAATCTGGTGGATGATGTCATAGAGAAAATACATAATACAAATCACTTGGGAATTAAACGGACCTTGACTATTCTGAAAGCGGATTTTGCCTTCAGATTCATGCATAGTAGAGTAAAGAAATTTATACAGAGTTGTGATGTCTGTCAAAAAAATAAAAGCGTTAGAAGGATATCTCCAGAATTCGGCAGGTTTAAGGAAGTCACGGAAAAGTTTGACACCCTCCATGTGGATTTGTGTAAGTTACCCTACAGTATGGGATTCAATTATCTGCTTGTTTTTATCGACAGATTTAGTAAGTATCCTTTCGCCTACCCTCTTAGGCAGGCGACGGTCGACTCGGTGTTGAATGTGTTAGTGGGCGAAATTTTTCCGTTCTGTGGCTCTATAAAAAGGCTCATCTCGGACCGGGGAAGCCAGTTCACTGCCAAAATATTTAATGACGTGTGTAACCTACTCAACATAGATAATATTATCACGACGCCTAATTCCCCTCGTTCGAACGGACTGGCAGAAAAATTGAACCAAGCCCTCATAGTGACACTAAGGTGTATGATTAATGATGAGGGAGAATGAAGGATTAAAATGGCCTGAAATTTTGCCTTGGGCACTGTACTGTTTGAGAATTAGCCCTCTAAATGACCAAGGGGTCACCCCCAGTGTGCTTATGTTGGCCAAAATCTATCAGTGCCAGGAAGCTTGTTGCAGAAGGAGGCACTCAGTGCCACGGTCAGTCAAAGTGCCTATTTGAGAAAATTAGTGGCCTTAATGCGTAGGCCTCTGGCCCCACAGGTTATATATAAAAATAAAAATATATTTGTTCCGAAAGATCTCCACAAGGCAAAGGCCGTGTTAATAAGAATCAACAGTTAATGTAGGGAAACTGTCTCAGAGAGATACTCGGGACCTTTCAGGGTGCTACGAATAAAAAAGAATAACGTTTACATTTTAAAGCAAGGGAAAGAGGCAGTAGAAAATTTAAAAAATGTAAGAAACTTTCATAATAAAACCGATAGGGACGCTGAAACCCAAGAGAAAAATAAGATTAAATAAAAAAAAAAAAATATATATATAGATAATAATAATAAAGAAACAAAAAAAAAAGAAAGAGAGGAAAAGGGGGAGCTTCTTAGTTCTGCATGCAATTCTTAGAATTAGACAGTAGTTGAATTGATACTTTATACTTCCAAAAAACACTTTATCCTTCCAAAAAAAAATTCGTCTTCTTCCTCTATCTAATACTATAGACGAAACGATGCTGCCAAACACTAATAGTAGTAATAAATTCCCGCATGTTCCTTACAAAATGTCACAGGAAGGGTTGTAATAGAAGAGTTGAAATAGTCAAAACCCCCGAGGTGGGGATTAAGAAGGTCTTTTATGTATTTTGTAACAATATATTGTAAGAATAGAATTTGTGTTTCGTAATAATAATGTCAAATTATTACCAAAAAAAAAAAAAAAAAAAAAAAAAAAAAAAAACCTTGTGACGGCAGGATTTCTCCTTGCCTCACAATAATTATGTACACCTCTCATAGTAGCTCTGTATGTCAAATTTTACTATTAATTTTATTATATATGAAAAATATTTAACAACCTTTTGTATGGCACTATTTTTGTGAGAGTGAGTCACTGCAATGCCGCCCGCGAAATGCCTGGCATTTCGAGGGAAGGAAGGCAGTAAGGCCTCAAGATACACGAAAAGAGGTCGCATTTTAAACTTCGGCTCATTGAA
>JABUQX010047380.1:0-37500 GCA_015478945.1 Trachelipus rathkii | reverse complement strand
ATTAAAAGTAAAGCTTTCCCTTACATTTATAATTAACATGGAATTCACTTAATCTTTTAATCGAAGAAAATCATTTAGTAATCCAAGAACAAATCCTTCGAGTCTTTCATTAAGGTTATAAGTAGATCTTGATCCTCTTCCAGGACTTAATGCAATATTTCAACAGCAAAGAAATATCTCTCATTAGACTCCCTTTACAAGAGGAAAGGAACGACGAGATCGGAGGGGAGGGGAACGTAATAGCACCTCATTAATTTCAAGGTCTTGAACACCTTGTTAAGGAGGAGAATTTTTTTTTTTCACAAATTTTCATGAATAAAAAGGGGAAAAACTTTCCTTCTTCCCTCGAGATCTACTTTGCATATATTAATACAAAGAAAAATCTGAACAATTGGAAACATCAGGAATATGAATGTAATTTATTCAGAGCTGGGAAAATTTGTCTTGCAATAATAATAATAATAATAATAATAATAATAATAATAATAATAATAATAATAATAATAATAATAATAATAATAATAATAATAATAATAATAATAATAATAATAATAATAATAATAATAATAATAAATAATAATAATAATAATAATAATAATAATAATAATAATAATAATAATAATAATAATAATAATAATAATAATAATAATAATAATAATAATAATAATAATAACAAAAATAATAATAATAATAATAATAATAATAATAATAATAATAATAATAATAATAATTAGCAAATTAAAATTTCTATAAAACTGAGATAAGCACTGTGTATAGATAAATAAGTAAATATTTTGTTTTTAAAACAAATCAAACCATAAATTATTTATTTCTTAATGTGATCTACAAATCTAGCAAAAAAAAACATTTTAAAAAATAGGTAAAATAAATAAAATTCTCTCCAATTTAATTAATTTATAGTGTATATTATTATAAAGTAATAATATACACTATAAAGTGGATGGTTTTCTAAAAATAGAAATAACAGCAGAATAAGAGAAAAGAAATTATAAGAAAAATAAGTGAAATATTATGTGATATAGCAGTAATAAAAAGAGTAATAATAAAATTAATAATAAGGGAAATAATAAGGGAAATAATAAGAGAAATAAAAGAAATAATAAGAAACATAATAAGGGAAAAAATAAGAGAAATAATAAGAGAATAACAGAAATACGAAAAGAAATAAGACAAATAATAAGATAATTACTAAGGGAAATAATAAAAGAAATAGGAAGAAAAATACTAAGAGAATTAATAACTAAGAGAAATGCTAAGCCAAATAATAAGATAAATAGCAAGAGACAGCATTACTTAAGCTTAGGCAATTTGATTTGTGGAACATTTTCATATTTTCAGCAAGTACGAAATTCATTATAGAATAATTAACATTAATTAAATTCAATCAAATTACACGATTTGCAAAGTCACAAATTTATAAATGTATGAAATTACAAACATTATATTATTCTATACCATTTTTTTTTTTTTTTTTTTGCTTTGTATTTTAATATTTCATCTAATCCCGTGAAAGGACATGCTAGTCTATTTATTAACAAAAGCTGCAAAAAATATATGAATGTTCATACAAGCAAATCCGGTTAGACAAGTTGCCTGTTAGCATTTTCGTAAGTAATAAAATTCAGCCAATTAAAATCATTTATGAAATGAAACCCCTCCTCTCTCTCTCTCTCTCTCTCTCTCTCTCTCTCTCTTTCTTTCTCTCTTTTCTCTCTATCTCTCTATATAGTATATTATATATAATATATATATATTATATATATATTATATATATATATATATATATATATAAAAAAAAATAATAAATTGCAACCTATACTATATTTACATATTAAACATAGTTTTATACCTATATATATCGTTTATTTATTCAATCACTTAAAGTAAAATGTCTAACATAACAAAAATATTTCATACTATAAAAAAAATCCAAACTTCACATACTCAACCACCACCACAAACGAAGCCATTTGCAGACATGAAAATACTCAGGCCCCGCCCACAGAAAAAAAAAAACAATGTAATATTCTAATAGGCTAAAAGTCGCTTAGATGTAACACATTCACATCCTAGAAGAACACAATGTCCACCTGACCACCTGACCACCTGACCACCTGACCACTTAAACCACCTGACCACCTGACCACCTGACCACCTGACCACCTGAACCACCTATTTAATATTCAACTCAAACACCTGGGAACTTACAATATATTAACGTCGCGATTGGCAAAGCAACACTCTACCATTTTTTTGGAGATACTCACACATAATACCAATATTTAAAACTAAATAAACCACCTAACAATCTTATAGTTTCACAACGAATCTTATGGGTCTGCCTCAACGGTGGCACAATATATCTATGAAGCTTCGCTTCTTTGTAGGAGGGGAGTGGGAGGACGACGAAGTAAATAAGATTGCCAAAAAAGTAAATCATGAATATATATATATATATATATATATATATTATATATATATATATATATATATATTAATATAGTATATATATATACTATATATAATATATATTTAATTTATAAATTTTTTTATTATTATAAATATAATATATTATATATATAATATATATATATTATATTATATATATATATATATTATATTTATATATATAGTATATATATATATATATATCAATATTATATATATTATATATATATATATATATATTATATATATATATATATATTATATATATAATATATTATATATATATATATATATATATATATATATACAGAGACGGACTTCTTCTAGTGAAGTGATTTAATTGGCGATTTTTATTTAAAAATATACTGACTGGCAACTCGTCTAACCGATATTTACTTGCACGACTGTGCAAAAAACCTTTTTTGCAAAATTATTAATTCTAATTACTTTTGTACAGTTGAAAAAAAATGAATTAACTATTTTCTTGCAAAATATTAACTGTTTTGGAAAAAAAAATTATCAAAAAAATAATCAAAGAATATATATATATATATATATATATATATATATATATATATAATATATATTATATATATATATATATATATATATATATTATATATATACTATATATATATATATTATATATATAGTGATATTTGGTTTAAAACCACAACTATCATCGATCCAGTATCTCAAAAACTACAAAAAAAAAGGAAAAGGAAAACATTGTTGGAATCCTGGCAAAATTTTATTGCGGAAACTGTAAAAAAAAAAAAAAAAAAAAATAAAAAAAAAAAATGAAAAAAAATCATATCTCAAAAACTACAATAGCTACAGCGAAAAGGAATACATTTTTGGAATCCTTGTAAAATTTTAGTTAGGAAAATGTAAAAAATAAATAAATAAATAAAATAAATATTGGCTATTTTTTTTTTTTAGGAGCAGGGGACATAATATTATATATTATTATTTGAAGGTATTACACGGCAATGTAGGGGGCTCGAGCCGACGGAACACAGGAAGAGAGGGACGTTTTCCATACCCCGTAGGGGAGGGGGCGGAGGAACCCCCGCGACACCAAATACCAAAGAGCGGGGGTTCCGGAGACCCTCCCCGGAGGGGGGGAATTAGTCCTACCCCGTAGTTCCCCGGAAGGCCGAGAGACCCCGACTCCTGCCATCGGTGCGGTATACCCTTGGGGTATTCTTTAGTAAAAGAAAAAAAAGCAAAATTTAATAGAAAGTCTATTTATTTTAACGAGTAACCAATAAAAGGTTTCTAAATAGGCTCTCTAATCATATTACTATAATTATTAACAATAATATTTTTTATTTTTTTATTTTTTTTACATTTTCCTATCTAAAATTTTACCAGGATTCCAAAAATGTATTCTTTTTCGCTGTAGCTATTTTAGTTTTTGAGATATATTTTTTTTTTTTTTTTTTTTTTTTTTTTTTTTTTTTTTACATTTTCCGCCCTAAAATTGGACCAGCATTCCAGCAATGTATTCCTTTTCCCTGTTGCTATTGTTTTTTTTTATTTTTTGATTTATGATAGTTGTCGCTCTAAACCAATTTATCACCATATATATATATGATATATATAATATATATATATTATATAATATATTATATATAATATATATATATATATATTTACATATATATATATTATATATATATATATTAATATATATATATATATATATATATATATATATATATATATATATATATATATATATATATATATATTATATATATATATATATATATATATATTATATATATATATATATATATATATATATATATTATTCTACATTCTACACCATCTCCTAGGTAGGATTTGTCCTTTCAGTTGGGCCAGCATCTTCTTTCCTTTGGCCTTGAAATTCTTGATCCTGGAAGTACTCAAGACAGTGATTTTCAAACTGGGGTGAGTCTCGAAATACCAGGGGGTGCGCGACAAGCGTGAAGAAAAACCTTAAATTTTATTTTTTAGTAATTTTTTTACACAAGTGTTTCAAAAATTTCAACGAAATTTATATATATATATATATATATATATATATATATATATATATTATTTTATATATAATATATATATATATATTATATATATATATATATATATATATATATATATATATATATATATATATAGATATATAAATATATTATATATATATATATATATATATATATATATATATATATATATATTCTGTATAAAGATATGGAAAGGATAGGGGTGCATGGAATCTATTTCTTATTTTTGGGGGTTGCGCCACTAAAAAAAGATTGGGAACCACTGCTCTAGAAAACTATTCTCGGTGCAATGTTTTCGATGCTAATCCTTGAGTTGTATACTCAGATAGGGTTTTCACCTTTGTTCAATGGAAACTAGCATCTTCCATATGGAGTCTGAAATCGTTCTCTAGAGCTCTAAAGATCGTGTTTTTAGGCGCAAAAGTTTCCGATGCTGGTCCAGAGTTATTGAAGCAAAATTAAGTATAGGGACCGGTGCTGGCTCTGTTCGCCCTAGAACTGTGAGAAGAGTCTTCTTCTGTCCCGACTGCATCAAATATCATTCTTCTTATAATACTATTCCAATCTATTGTATTTAAAACTTAATCTCCACTAAATAAATATATAAATATTATATATATATATATATAATATATATTATATATTATATATATATATATATATATATATATATATATATATATATATTATAAAATATTATATATATTATATATATATATATATATATATAGTATATTATATATAGTTATATTATAGTAGTTAACAAGTGTATATTGCACTAAACCTCTTTTACCCCCCTAACCTTTTTTACCCCTAGGGCCTCTTTTTACCCCACCTAAAATTTGGGCAAACCCGATTTTTTGCAGCCCAAATTGTTACCTGCCCTGACTTTTACCTGCCTCTGACCTTGTTGGCCTTGACCTTATTTTTCTTTTTTTTTTACGCCTTTCTTTTTTGGCCTTGATATTTTGACGCCCCTTCGCAGGAAGGGACGCGCGCCAGACGGCATGCGAAGCATCCTGTCGTACGATGTCTCCCCCCTATTTTTGGCCCCCCCTTTTAGGGGCTTAGCCCCTTTTTTGATGTTTTGCCTTGATATTTCGGCCTTGATAGCGTATCAAGGGCTGAAATTGACCATTCTTAAAGGTCATTGGAAGAATTAGTAGAGATTATCTTGAGCTTCATCAGGTTACCTGCCACCTTGCCTTTGGTAGGTATCTGTGCTAACATGAGATCATGTAGGGTACCTGACCTGTATGGATCTGTCCTAACTTATTTCCATCCGCGGTCACACCTACCCCTACACACACACACACACACACACACACTAGGCTACTATACACTCACACATACACCAAACATCCGATACACCTACACCTACACTTACAACTACACCTACACCCACACACATACCTAGACACAACATCCGCCCTATACACGCACCCTAACACACACACATAGATACATAACCCCCCTAGATACATACACCTACCCTAGCTCACACCTACACCTACACACACACAAACACACACGCTCATAGATACACTCACACTTATACACACTTACATTTGCCCATAGACATTTACACTCAGATACACTATCTTGATGGTTCATCTTTGATGGTTCAACTTTGATGATGCCATCTTTGGATGACTCAGATTTATTGATGGTCAACTTTGATGGTTCCAATTCACCGTAAGGAGTATCTAGTGATGTTCTTTTAGTGTTCTATGAGTATTAGATGAATGCCAGGTGAGCGTGCCAAGTGAGTGCCAATGAGTGCAATGAGGTGCCAAAGTGAGTTCCAATGCAGTGCTAGGTGAGGCCAATGAGTTGCCAAGTGAGTGCCACATAGTTGCCAACTGAGTGACACATAGTGTCAACTTGAGTGCCACTTTTTTTCAAGCCTTTTCTAGCCTCCCCTGAGCCTAGATAGCCCTAATATTGGTGTCTACCCCTAGGTTATAAGGTATGAGGAATCGATTGGTGTATATTAGAAGTTGCTAGGATGCTTCCCACTATGAGTTAGTCTTTTTTCTAACACTTATAGCCCATATATATATAATATATATATATAATAGATATATATATAATATATATATATATATATAATATATATATATATATATATATATATATATATATATATATTACACACCAATACACACATACCTAGATACATTCACACTTACGCTTACACACACACACATACATACATACACACTATGACACTTATACGCAGCTGTAGCACTCACCATAGGCACTTCACTACGCCAAAATTACACTTAAACTCACGCAAGGACACTTATACATCCATACACCCATCCAATAGAACTTATCCTCACGCATATACACTTAGTTATACACACTTACACACACCCAGATATTCACAACAATACCCACTATACACTTATACGCACCCAACACTTACCATAGACACTTACACTTTCACTTACCCTTATACACACACACACACACACACTTACACTCACCCATAGACACTTACACACATACACACACACTCTCGATATTTTGAAGCCTCAGCTTTGGTGCCTCAGCTTTGTTGGCTCAAACTTTGTGGCTCAACTTGATGGCTCAACTTTGTGTCTCAACTTTTGATGGCTCAACTTTGATGGTTCAACTTTGAACGGCTCACTTGGATGACTCATCTTTGATGACGTCATCTTTGATACCACCTATATTGTATGATCAACTTTGATGACGTCATTCTTTGTCCGTTCATTTTATGACGACTCAGGATTGATTGATGGTCAGTACATTTTTTGATGGTTCAGTGACATTTTGATGGTTCCAATCACCGTAAGAAGCAGGGCGCAGCATGCGCCCTCCGCGTGACGCCGCGTTCCCGCCGCCGCGTCCCCGCCCGGCGCGTGAATGCTACGCGTGCGCCCGCAGGCGCATATTTCCGCGTTCCCGCCGCGGTGCGCCCGCAGGCGCAATATTATCCCGCGTGAACGAAAAATATGATATCAAGTAAACTATTCAAAGAATTTCATTTCAAATATATATGAGTCATTCATTTTATTTCATACTTAAACATTGTATTAAAAACATTTTGCGTTCCTAACTTGTAAACTCATTACAGATCTTATTTACTATTATATTAACAATATTTCATAGCTTGTGATATCATGTAAACTATTTCAAAAAATTTCTTTTTCAAATAGTACTATGGGTCAATTCATCTTTATTTCTACTTAAACATTTTTTATTAAAAACATTTACATTACATAACTTAAAGCAGTAAAACAGTAAATCAATAACTCAAATACCTATCAACAGAGGGCAAAGTAAGGCTTTGTTTTACTGCTTTAACTCATATATTTATTAACATTATTTTTTCTTTTATATTTTTTATTTAATACTTTTTAATTTATAAATTTTTAAAAATTGTATGTAAGAAGAAAAACCCAGAGTGTCTGATATATAAACATTTTATTTTACTACAATTGTACGAAATTTTATTAAAAACATATACTTTACAGACCTTAAAGCAGTAAAACAGTAAATCAATAGAGGTGTTACATAGCAACAAGGGGATTAGTATGCTTTTGTTTTACTGCTTTACTGCTTTAACTCATATGTTTTACTGCTTTAACTCATATATTTATTAACATTACATACCTTAAAGCAGTAAATCAGTAAATCAATAGAGGTGTTACCTAGCAACAAAGGGATTAGTATGCTTTTGTTTTACTGCTTTACTGCTTTAACTCATATGTTTTACTGCTTTAACTCATATATTTATTAACATTACATACCTTAAAGCAGTAAATCAGTAAATCAATAACGTTGTTGCCTAGCAACAAAGGGATTAGTAGGCTTTTGTTTTACTGCTTTACTGCTTTAACTCATATGCTTTACTGTTTTACTGCTTTAACTCATATGCTTTACTGCTTTAACTCATATATTTATTAACATTATGTTTTCTTTTATATTTTTTATTTTGTTTTAATACTTTTATTTATTATTATTATTTTTATTATTATTTTTATTATTTTGTTTTAATACTTTTTATTTTATTTATTTTTATATTTTATTTTTATTATTATTATTTTTATTATTATTATTTTTATTATTTTTATTTTATTTTTATTATTATTTTTATTTTTATTATACTTTAGTGTTATTTACTTCATACCTATTGTTATTATTATTTAACACACACACACACACACACACACACACACACACACACACACACACACACACACACACACGCACCCTGTTTAAACATATCAAATAAGTTCTTTTGTATGAACATAACTTATAATTTATTAAAACATTTTGTGTTTTAATTAAACACGTACATTTATATTACTCATTCAATTATAACTAAATTTATTTCAAAGTTTCTTGTAAAACGTCATTATTAATAAATCAAAAATCATTATCTTTGACAAAGAATTATTATAAATGTAAATACTTTTTGTTAATAAATTTTATAAACTATCAAGTTTTAAAATAATTTTTACTAAAATTTTATGAAATTTTATTAAAAACATATATTTTACGTACCTTAAAGCAATAAATCAGTAAATCAGTAAGGCAAGCCCCTAGCACCCCTCTACACAAGCTATGCCACCTTTTGTTCTAATGACTTACTGGTTTTACATCATTTTTAACCATGTAATAGAGTATAAAAATAACAAATAAGTTCTTCTCTGATAACATAACATGTATTTTTATGAAATCATTCTAGGTTTTTATTTAAAAATAAACGAATTATTCACTTACATTTTTATTATTCGCTCAATGTTAACTAAAAATATTTCAAAGTTTTTTAAATAATTCGGATTTTCTTTATTATTATTATCTATGTACATTGACAACCCAACACGAGAAAACACAACCAACGCGCACTCCTTACAGATACGAAACTGACCTCTTTCTGTATAAATGTGTTGAAAAACTACTTGAGGCCTAAATTAGGATAATACCGTTTGTGTCCCCGGGGCGATTGTAGACCTTAATTACCAGGTCAAATATATTCAACTGAACTCTTTTTGTAAAATGTGGTGAAATAACTACGTTAGGCCTAAAATTTAGGCTTAAATTTAGGATAAGCCTTTGTGTACCCGGCTGATTTAAGCCTAATCCAGGTCAAAAGGTAATTCCAGTATAGACAAGAATCAATGTTATTATTATTTTTTTTAAATATATTTCAAACTGAAAAATGCTGGATCGGTAAGAGATCCTTTTAGCAGGTAAGAAGGAAATGCTTTCCTTTCTTGTGAATGGTTGGAGTAATCCTTATCTCTAAATGACCGCGCATGTGATTGGTCGAGAATTATTTTATGCGCCTTTTTTGGTGTAAGTATTGTAAAACTGTTTTTTCATATCCTAAGGCCTTACCTGTGAATTGGTGACGAAAATTTAGCTTAGTTCTTAACTTGTATTTGAGCAGGTTGTTTTATTATCTTTTAGACCCAAACCCAATTTTAAAATCATAGTCGTTTATAGCTGTTAAGCGGTGCACAAGTTATCTGATTTGTATTTAAAGTGTTTTATTTATAATAAGTGTATATTATATTTATAATAAATGTTTACATTGAGGAATAATTATTAATTTCACTAGAATAGATAATAATTAATCACTAGATTTATAGTAGATCACGTGAAGCAAACGCAAGAGCGCCCGGCAAGCGCGCCCGGTGCGGAACAGACCGCATTGAACCCTCCGGCTTAATCATTACTCGCAGTCGCGAAACATATTTTCTTTATGATAGCCGTTGTGAACTTGTCATTACATCATTTTGTGGGCTTAATTTTTTTTTTTTTTTTTTCATATTTTTTTTTTTAACCCCGGTTTTCCTTATAATTTTTTATTTTGGAAAGGTTTTTCGGGGATTTCATTTTTTTTTTTCTTACTTGGAACATTATGTAAATTTATTTATAGAAAATAACTATAACCATAAAGTTCTTGTAAACATTTAGTTTTGAAAAGAACATTGTTTTGTAGAAAAACAGTTTGTTTTTATTTATCCTAAAGTTTATAATTCCTTGAGGGAATAGAACAAATAGTCCGGATGTGACGTTGGCTATGTTCCTCTTTGTGGTATGCCTTTAAGATCTTATTACTTTAAGGAATGTTAAAAACAAGTTTTATTTCTTGTCTATACTGGAATTACCTTTTGAACCTGGTATTAGGCTTTAATCAGCCCGAGCGTACAAAAGGCTTATCTTAAATTTAGGCCTAAATTTAGGCCTTAATTTAGGATAAGCCCCGATCCAGCATGATTCAGTTTGAAATATATTTGACCTGGTATTAGGGCCTAAATACGCCCGGGGTACAAAAGGATTATTCCTAAATTATAGGCCTTTAAAGTATTTATTTCAACACATTTTACAGAAAGAGGTCAGTTCGTATTGTTAAGGAGTGCGCGTTGTTGTGTTTTCTCGTGTTGAATTGTCAATTACATAGCATAAAATAATAATAAATATAATAATAATAATAATTAATAAATAATAATAATATAATAAATAATAATAATAATATATAATAATAATAATAACTAATAATAATAATAATAATAATAATAATAATTAAATAAATAATATAATAATAATAAGGAATAATAATAATAATAATATAATATAATAATAAATATTATAATAAAATACACCTTTATTTAAAAAACTTGAAATATTTTTAGTTAACATTGAGCAAATAATATAAATGTAAGTTGAATGAATTGATTATTTTTAAATAAAAATACTCCCTAGAATGATTTTAATTAAATACATGTTATGTTATCAGAGAAGAACTTATTTTGTTTTTTTATACTTATTACATGGTTAAAGATGATGTAAAGAAGTAAGTCAATAGAACAAAACGGTGCGCATGCTTTGGTGTAGACGGGTGCTATGGGCTTGCCTTACTGATTTACTGATTTATTGCTTTAAGGTACGTAAAATATATAAAAACATATATTTTTACGTACCTTAAAGCAATAAATCAGTATAGTAAGGCAAGCCCCTAGCACCCCTCTACACCAGGCTATGCCACGTTTTGTTCTATGACTTTACTGCTTTACATCATTCTTTTAACATGTAATAAGTATAAAAATAACAAATAAGTTCTTCTCTGATAACATAAACATGTATTTTATTAAATCATTCTAGGTTTTTATTTAATAATTAACAATGATCACTTTACATTTATATTATTCGACTCATGTTAAACTAAAAATAGTTCAAGTTTTTTAAATAATTCGGATTTTCTTTATTATTATTATCTATGTACATTGACAATCCAACACGAGAAAACACAACAACGCGCCACTCCTTACAGATACGAAACTGACCTCTTTCTGTAAAATGTGTTGAAAAACTACTTGAGACCTAAATTTAGGATAACCTTTTTTGTACCCCTGAGCGATTTTAGGCCTAATACCAGGTCAAGAATTATATTTTCAACTGAACTCTGTTTTGTAAAATGTGGTGGAAATAACTACGTTAGGCCTAAAATTTTAGGCCTAAATTTGGATAAGCCTTTTTGTACCCGGGCTGATTTAAGCCTAATACCAGGTCAAAAGGTAATTCCAGTATAGACAAGAAATAAAACTTGTTTTACATTCCTTAAAGTAATAAGATCTTAAAGGCATACCACAAAGAGGAACATAGCCAGCGTCACACCGGACTATTTGTTCTATTTCCCTCAAGGAAATATAACTTTAGGATAATTTAAAACAAACTGTTTTTTCTACAAAACAAAATTGTCCTTTTTAAAAACTAAAATGTTTTTTCAAGAAACTTTACTAGTGAAATGGTATTTTTCTATAAATAAAATTAAAAATGAATTAAGTAGGTAATAAGATGAACGACTCATAATATAGGAAACGGAATATTTGAAAATGCAAAATGATGTAATGAAAGTTTACAACGGCATATCATAAAGAAAATATTTTCGCGACCGCGTAGTAATATTACGCCGGCGGGTTCATGCGGCTGTTCCGCACCGGGTCGCGCTTGCGGGCGCTCTTGCGTTTTGCTTCACGTGATCTACTATAAACCTAGTGATTAATATCTATTCTAGTGAAATTAATAATATATTCCTCATGTAAGTATTTATTATAAATATGATATACACTTAGTAAAATAAAACACTTTTAATACAAATCAGATAACTTGTGCACCGCTTAACAGCTAAAATGACTATGATTTTAAAATGAGTTTGGGTCTAAAAGATAATAAAACACACCTGCTCAAATACAAGTTTAAAGAACTAAGCTAATTTTCATCCAATCACAGGTAAGGCTTAGGATATGAAAAAACATGTTTTTTACATACCTTAAAACAGTAAAAAAAGCGACAAAATAATTCTCGACCAATCACATCCGCGGGTCAATATAGAGATAAGTTACTCAAACCATTCACAAGAAGGAACAAAGCATTCCCGTCTTACCTGCTTAAAGGATCTTACCGAACTTCAGCATGTTTCAGTTTGAAAATATTTTATAAAAATAATAATAACATTGATTCTTGTCTATATACTGGAATTACCTTTTTGACCTGGTATTAGGCTTAAATCAGCCCGGGGTACAAAAGGCTATCCTAAATTTAGCCTAAATTTAGCCTAACGTAGTTATATTCAACCACATTGTACAAAAAGGTTCAGTTTGAAATATATTGTTGACCTGAATTAGGTCTAAATCGCCCCGGTATACAAAAAGGATTTATCCTAAATATAGGCCTAAAGTAGTTATTTCAACACATTTTACAGAAAGAGGTCAGTTTCGTATCTGTAAGGAGTGCGCGTTGTTGTGTGTTTTTCGTGTTGGATTGTCAATGTACATAGATAAATAATAAAGAAAATCCGAATTATTTAAACAACTTTGGAAATATTTTTAGTTAAAATTGAGTGAATAATATAATGTAAGTGATAAATTGTTATTTTTAAATGTAAACTAGGAATGATTGTAAATAAAATACATGTTATGTTATCAGAGAAGAACTTATTTTGTTATTTTTATACTTATTACATTGCTTAAAAATGATGTAAAACAGTAAGTCAATAGAACAAAACGTGGCGTAGCTTGTGTAGGGGGGTGCTAGGGGCTTGCCTTACTTTGATTTACTGATTTATTGCTTCAAGGTACGTAAAATATATGTTTTAATAAAAATTTTTCATAAAATTTTAGTAAAATTATTTTAAAACTTGTCGTTATTAAAAATTTTATAAACAAAAAAAGTATTAACATTTAATAATAATTCTGTTCAAAGATAATGATTGATTTATTAATAGACGTTTTAAGAAACTTTGAAATAAATTTAGTTATAATTGAATGAGAATAATATAAATGTACGTGTTTTAATTAAACATAAAATGTTTTACATAAATTATTAATCATGTTCATACCAAAGACTTATTTGAGATGTTTAAACAGGGTGCGTGTGTATGGTGTGTGTGTGGTGTATGTGAGTGTAGGTGTGATGTATGAATGTAGGTGTGTAAGTGTAAAATAATAATCACAATGGTATGAAGGTAAAAACACTAAGTTAATAATATACAGAAAAATAAAAATGTTAAAAATAAAAATAATAAAAATAATATATAAAAATAATATATAAAAATAAAATTATAAAAATAAAAATAATTATTGAAAAAGAAATAACAAAATAATAACTGATTTTGAAGCCAGTGTTCACCCCTAACAAGGATTAAAAACAAATAAAAATATAAAACAGAAAAACATAGTTAATAAATATATGAGTTAAAGCAGAAAGCATATGAGTTAAAGCAGTAAACCAGTAAAAGCATATATGAGTTAAAAGCAGTAAAGCTGTAAAACAAAAGCCTACTAATCCCTTTGTTGCTAGGCAACAACGTTATTGATTACTGATTAACTGCTTTACTTTTAAAGGGTCATAAAATTAGAGTTAAGCAGTAATTAAAACATATGCAGTTTTAAAGCAGTAGCCAGTAAAACAAAAGCATATATTCCCTTTGTTGCTAGGCAACAACGTTATTGATTTACTGATTTACTTGCCTTCTAAGGGTATGTAATGTTAATAAATATATGAGTAAAAACCAGTAAAACATATGAGTTAAAGCAGTAAAGCGTATTAAAACAAAAGCATACTATCCCCTTGTTGCTATGTCAACAAACGCTTATTATTACTGATTTACTGCTTTAAGGTATGTAAGTTATAAATATATGAGTTAAAGCAGTAAAACATATGATGTTAAAGCAGTAAAGCAGAAAACAAAAAGCATACTAATCCCTTTGTTGCGAGGTAACACCTCTATTGTTTTACTGCTTTACTGCTTTAATGCTTTAATGTTGAGGTTTTTTAATAAAATTTCGTACAATTGTAATTGTAAAATAAAATGTTTATTTATCAGACACTCTGGGTTTTTCTTCTTACATACAATTTTTAAAAATTTATAGATTTAAAAAGTATTAAAAAAAATATAAAAGAAAAAATAATGTGAATAAATATATGAGTTTAAAGCTAGTAAAACCAAAAGCCTTACGTTGCCCTCTGATGATAGGTATTTGAGTTTATTGATTTTACTGGTTTACTGCTTTTAGTTTTATGTAAAGTATATGTTGTTAATAAAAAATTGTTTAAGTATGAAGTAAAGATGAATGACTCATAGTATATTTTGAAAGAAATTTTTTGAATAGTTTACCATTGATATCACAACTAATGGAAATATGGTGTTTAAAATATATAGATCGGTGTAATGAGTTACAGTTTTAGGAACGCAAAAAAAATGTTTTTTAATAAAAATGTTAAGTGAAATAAAAATGAATGACTCATAGATATTGAATGAAAGTCTTTTTGAATAGTATACATTGAATATATTATTTTTCGTTCACGCTGGAGATATTGCGCCTGCTAGGGCGCACGCGGCGGGCGGGACGGCGGCGGGCGGGTTCGTGGGCCTTCACGCGGAGGGCGCATGCGCGCCCTGCTTCTTACGGTGATTGGGAACCATCAAAATGTACTGAAACCATCAAAAATTTACTGAACCATCAATAAATCTGAGCGTCAAAATGAACGGACAAAGATGACTCATCCAAAAATTTGAGTTCATCAATATAGGTGGTATCAAAGATGACGTCATCAAAGATGAGTCATCCAAAGATGAGCGTTCAAAGTTGAACCATCAAAGTTTGGAGCCATTCAAAGTTGAGACAAGCAAAAGTTGAGCATTCAAAGCTTGACAACAAAGTTGAGCCAACAAAAGCTGAGGCCCACCAAAGCTGAGCGCTTCAAAATATTCGAGTGTGTGTGTAAGGCTATGGGGTGAGTGCTAAGTGTGCCTGTGTGTTGTCGCATAAGTGTAAGTTCAAAAGTGTAAGTGGTCTATGGTAAGTGTAAGTGCGTATAAGTGCCATAGTGGGTATGTGTGTGTGTGTGTGTATCTGGGTGTGTGTAAGTGTGTATAACTAAGTGTATATGCGTGAGTATAAGTGTCTATGGATGGGTGTATGGGTGTATAAGTGTCTATGCGTGAGTGTAAGTGTATATGGGTGAGTGTAAGTGCCTATGGTGAGTGTAAGTGCGTATAAGTGTCATAGTGTGTATGTATGTATGTGTGTGTGTGTGTGTGTGTGTGTATGTATCTATGTGTGTGTGTAATGTGTGTGTGTGAAATATATATATATATATATATATATATATATATATATATATATAATATATATATTATATTATATATATATATTATATATATATATATATATATATATATATAATATATATATATGTACTATTATATATGGGCTTAGTGTTAGAAAGACTAACTCATATAGGAAGCATCCTAGCAACTTGTAATATACACCAATCGATTCCTCATACCTTATAACCTAGGGGTAGACACCCATATTAGGGCTATTCTAGGCTCAGGGGAGGCTAGAAAAGGCTTGAAAAAAGTGGCACTCAGTTGGCACTATGTGGCACTCAGTTGGCACTCATTGGCACTCACTTGGCACTCACTTGGCACTCACCTGGCAGTCATCTAATACTCATAGAACACTAATAGAACACTCCTAGACCATCCTTACGGTGATTGGGAACCACCAAAGCTGAACAACCAATAAATCTGAGTCATCAAGATAGGCAATCAAAGTTGAACCATCAAAGATGAACAATCAAGATTGTGTATCTGAGTGTAAGTGTCTATGGGCAAGTGTAAGTGTGTATAAGTGTAAGTGTCTATGGGTAAGTGTATCTATGAACGTGTGTGTTTGTGTGTGTGTGTAGGTGTAGGTGTGAGCTAGGGTAGGTGTATGTATCTAGGGGGGTGTATGTATCTATGTGTGTGTGTTAGGGTGCGTGTATAGGGCGGATGTATGTGTCTAGGTATGTGTGTGGGTGTAGGTGTAGGTGTAAGTGAGGTTGTATGTAGTGTAGAGTGTAGGTGTAGGTGTGGATGGGTGTATGTGTGTGTATAAGTAGCCTAGTGTGTGTGTGTGTGTGTGTGTGTGTGTGTGTGTGTGTGTGTGTGTAGGGGTAGTGTGACCGGCGGTGGGAAATAAGTTAGGACAGATCCATACAGGTCAGTACCTACATGATCATGTTAGCACAAGTACCTACAAAGGCAAGGCGGCAGGTACCTGGATGAGCTCAAGATAATCCCTACTAATACCTCCAATGACCTTTAAGAATGTGTCAATTTTAAGAATGGCTCATATTTCAGTCCTTGATACGCTATCAAGGCAGAAATATCAAGGGCAAACCGAAATATCAAGGCCAAAACATCAAAAAAGGGGCTAAGCCCCTAAAGGGGGGTCCAAAAATAGGGGGGAGACACGTACGACGGATGCTTCGCATCCGTCTGGCGCGTCGCCCCTTCTACGAAGGGGCGTCAAAAAACTACAAGGCCAAGGTCAAGGTCAAAAAAAGGTCAAGGCCAAACAAGGTCTAAGGTCAGGTAAAAAGGTCAGGGGCAGGTAAAAATTTGGGCTCAAAAAATTTGGGTTGCCCAAATTTTAGGGTGGGGTAAAAGAGGCCTAGGGGTAAAAAGGTCAGGTGGGGTAAAAGAGGCTTAGTGCAATATGACCTTGCTACTACTATTATATATATATATATATATATATATATATAGTATATTTATATATTGTATATTATATATATTATATATATTTATATATATATTATTATATATATAATGTATTATATATATATATATATACTATTATATATATATATATATATATTATATATATATATTATATATATAAATAAAAAGTTAAAGCAAATTAAAAGAAAATCAGAAAAAGTTTGTTGTCCTCAAATTAAAGCAATTTCGTTTTTATTTTTATTTTTTTTTTTATTTATTTTTGTTTTTTTATTCAAACTCAAGTTTTGGTGGCGGAATTTCATCAAACAAAAGTCACTAGGTACGGTTTGGGCTTAACAAAAAAATATTTTGGCAAAAATTATACAAAAGAGAAAAGTCGTTAAAAAATACATAAATTTCTCACATTTAACGTAAAAACTAAAAAGAAAAAATTTATCAAGATTTGTTCCCTCAAATTGATGACTCTTCGTTTGCGGTGACAAGCCAATATCACACTTTCCGAAATTCTATTTCAAAATCTGTAAGGTTATTATGAATTTTCCTTTCGTTTCTCTTGCATTTTATTCTATCTATCTATCATCTATCTATCTATCTATCTATCTATCTATTCTATCTATTCTATCTATCTATCATCGTATCTATCTATCGTGTTCCTATTTCTTTAGTAATAAATATCTATCTATCTATTCTATCTATCTAAATATCTATCTATCTATCTTTATCTATCTATCTTATCTATCTATCTAACTATCGTCATATCTCTTTAACCTTTGGTCTTACTAAAGTTTCGAATCTATCTTAAAGAGGAAGACTTGGAATCATCATAGTTCTTCTAATCATATCTGTGATGGCCAGTTTAGCTTTTGTAAGGAATTCTCTACTCATGATCTTTTTCTTTCTGATTCTTAGTTCTCTGACCTTCGACATTTCAGGGAATCTTCTGTTGTTGTGCTTGACATATGGAAAGTCTTTGATAGAGTCTGGAACGAAGCATCGATTTCCAAATTTCCTCTTTCGGTGTCTTTTCTTTTCTTTCATTTCCTTTCCTGTCGATCTAAAGTAGATATATTATATTATATATATTAATATATATAATATATATATTATATTATTTATAATATAATATATAATATATTATATATAAATATTATATTATATATATTATATATAGATATATAATATATATTATAATATATATATATAATTATATTATAATATATATATATATATATATATATAATAATATTATATTATTATATATATATATATAATTATATATATATATATTATTCCTTCTTGCTTTGATTTAAGTTTATTATGATTTTTCTAAATTAATCTGTAACGTTGATAAGAAATTTTTCAGAATAATCGCTATAACACGTGTCTCAATAACATTAAAACAAATCAAAAAGAAATACTAAAAAAAAAAAACATATAATATATTATATATAAATATATATATATATATATTATATAATATATATAATATATAGTACTAATATGAAATATTATAATATATATATATCTATATATATATATATATATATTATTTATATATAATATACTATATTTTATATATATATATATATATATAAATATTATACTATATATATATTAATATATATATAATATATATATATAATATATATATATATTAATATATATTATATATATAAAATATATATATATATAATATATAAATATATATATATATATTTTTATTATTTATATTATATATATATATTAATAATAATTTATATATATATATATATAATATATATATAAATATATATATAATATATATATATATTATATTATATATATATAGTATATATATATAATATAAATGTGTTAAGCTCACTTTTCAAAAATTAAACTATATTTTTTAAATTATACAGATTATTAAAAAAAAAATGTACGGGTGGAGTCAATAATAAAGATGTCAATTAAAAATTTAACTCCAAATATATTGCCCAAAAATGTTAAAAATAAAAAGTAAAAAAAAATCTAAAGAAAATGGAAAAATAAAAAAATGTAACTCTAAATAATATGTACTCAAAATCGTAAAATAAACTAATAATTTAAAAATAGATAAGGATGTTATAAAAATCCATCATTTCAACATACCAGCAAAAATGTTAAAAAAAAATGTGAAACAAAAACCTAAGGATAAGGAAATTTAATTATAATAATTTTAACTCCCAAATAAATTGCCCAAACAATTTATAAAAAATAAAAAATGTTACTTAAATATAACGGAAATGAAAAAATAAAATGCTAATTTCTTAAATTTATTCACCGAGAAAATTGTTAAAAATAAATAGCAAGTTTATAATTTTAAAAAGTAAGGGATGTTAACTAAAAAATTCATCATTTCAAACATTACCCAATAAATAATGCTTAAAAAATTACATAAAAGTTATATATAAGTGTGTCTAGAAAATTTGTTTTACTATCAAAAAAATAATAAATTAAAATATATTATATATATAAATAATATATATATATATATATATTTATATATATATATATATAATATATATATATATAGTAATATAATATATATATATATATAATATATTATATATATTATATATATATATTCCTTTAAATTATAACATATACATGACACTTATCTGGCATCTCGTCAAGTATGGTTCATCCCTTGCTATGGGGCCACAACCATACCCCCTCACAAAACCAACCATTCACTCCCTATTATGCATTTCTTCTCGCCTCTGCCAAAACTAGCATTCCTCTCCTCAGGCATTCCGTTTACGACTAATCACTTTCTTCAGGTCCCACGATTCGATTCCCACCAACGCTCACACGTATACATTCCGCTTAACCAACCGACTACATCCATCCTTTCCACATGACCCGACATCTCAACCTACTAATTTATTCTCTTCATTTACTCTTTCTCACACACAACAACTCCAATGTGTTATTCCTCATTTATCAATTTTTCTCACACCTAACACGCCCATAGGATTCCATCTGAACACATTGACTTTAGATCTATACCTCTATCCAGACCATAATTTCACCACTATATATATATACTGTTATATATATATATATATAATTATATTATTATATATAATATATATATATATATATATATATATATATATATATAAATATTATATATATATAAATATATAATAGTATATATATATATATCATTATATAATAATTAAATATATTATTTTCTCAATAAAGGACCAATTCAATCCCAAAAATTCCCTAGTTACGCCAATGGGTATAATATAAAAGAATGATTGTTAGTGACACCTTAATTTTAATTATTAACAAAATTTAAAAGATTTAAAGAAGAAAATATTAAAAAAAAAAAAAATAAATTACTTTTCCTAACTTTTAAATAATTCTTCTTAGACTATTAAACCGAATTATTTCATCATTGAACAAATGGAATGGGTATTACGCGAAAGCAATTAATAGATGCTTCAATTCTGTATAAAATTTTCATAGTCAAATCAACCTGCTAAATTTTTTTTTATGAGAAAGATATTTGTCATATCGACAGCCGCTCTACTCCCAAAAAAAATTTACTCCGGCTCTGCTCCGGCCCACCTTCCATAATAATTTCGGCTCCGGCTCCGGCTCCACTCCCCAAAAAAATTCGGCTCCGGCTCCGCGCAACCCTGCTTCTCACACTAACTCGCCCTAGATTGTCTATCTGAAAATTGTACCTTATCTAACCTCTTATTTCACATAAGTTTCCTACTTACATTAAAACCGGTAACAATATATCCTCATACAAAACCCTAGCGCACTCAAGACTTAGTCCCATTGTTGTATTCACCAAGGATTTAATTGCCTGAGCCACCTTCCTACCATTCACAACTTTCCTATTAAACTCTGTTCAATCGCTCCTTTTATGCAACATACAGACTAAATATTTAAACCCACTATACTTGTTTAATCCTCATCACAACATCATTCCCTCCGGGGACTCTCCTTCACTCTCACAAACCTCAGATTTAAGCCTTCCTCTTTCGTTCTCTATCCTTCTTTCTGTAACCTTGCGCTTGACTCCGTTCCAACAGTTTTATAGTTTCTGTTGTAGATAGCCACCATTTATCCTTTAAATCTATCAACAGTGGTGTTTCCCAGAATTTCTTTCTATCCCAACTCTTTTTCCATTATGCATAAATGATCTATAGTTTATTTTGTCTCCTATCCACTCTTAGACCGATAATTCTACTTTTCATTACTGCTTCCAATTGAAAGACAAGTCACTTAAGAGCCAAAAAGGTAATGCCAGGAGATACTGGAGTTACTAATCTCTATATTTTCCGCTACCCTTATTGGATAAATAAAAATGTTAGTTTCCAATTCCTCAATAACTTTATTTCTCCATCCATATATTTGACGTAATTCTCCATACAACTGTAATATCTTCCTGGAAAACACATAACTCTAACCTAATTAATTCTAATTTTGGTAATTCTTTCGGATCTTTCTTAGAAGATCACATTTCTTCTCCCTTAAAAGCTTCAAAGAAGTTGTGTACTAAGGAACGTTTCTACTTCTTACACAATTGGCTAGTTCTGTATAGAGGTATTGTTCGTCTTTGTGTGGAGTACGCATCAATATCTGGGGTAATTCCACACATACTGTTCTCCTTGACGAGGTATAGGCTAAGACTTTTCCACTTGTCCACTCTCCTACACTCACTAAACTTTTCCAATCTGTCTTGCCGCGATATACTGTAACACATAGTCCCCAATAATATTGCTCATACAGACACTGTTTTCAATTTTTGAAACGTCATATACATCTCTTTGAGGATAAGCTCATGCTTCCACACAGTCTTCATCCCCATTCTTGTCCAACTCTACTGACCAGATTAAAAATCGATTGTTTCATCTTACATTACTCCCACTGGTGAATCTGGAACACACTCCCTTATCTCTTTTCCAACTTCCTTTAACTTGCACAATTTCAAGTACCGTGTTTCAAACCCCGTCAGTCCTTAATTTGATCCTAGATTTCATTTTTTCCAAACTCCAGTGGAATTTTGTAAGCCTCTAGCCTTGACACACACACACACATTATATTTTATATATATATATATAATATATATATATATATATATTAGTATATAATATTATAAAAATATTATATATTATATATAATATATATAATATATATAATATATATATAAAATACTATAATATATATTAATATATTAATATATACATATATTATATATAAATATATATATATATATATATATATATATATATTATTATATATAATATATATATATATATATATAATATATATATATATATATATATATATATATATTATATAGTATATTAACCAGAATTGACTAGTTATCTAACCGCAAACCGCAAAGGTCATAATGACACTTCTTATCTAACGACAAACCGCAAAACTGATAAAGCGAAGAACGGCGTCACTCAAAGGGTGCCGCGTCGAGAAAAGGTCCATGTTCATATATTCATATCTATAGTATTTATTATTCTATATTCTATATTCTATAATTCTATATTCTAGCTTCTAGCAGTGCGACTATATTGTTAGAATCACCGATCTTAGTGGTCACCCTAGGTATTGGTACGGAGTAGATTTGGTGGTTATTTAGAAGTGCTAGAGGCTCCTTCTATGAGTTATTAACCCCACCCCCCTTTCTAGCCATTTCTGCATGACATGGTCTACATCAATAGATACACGTGTTATTAGTGTCTACTCCTAGTTTAAGGTACGGGGGTCGAATTGATACATAGAAGGTGCTAGCGGTGGTTACCTTCCTATGAGTAGATCCCCCACCCCCCTTTTCTTTAGCCTTTTCTAAAACCACAGCTGTGCAAATTTTATTTTGGAGCTATAATCGATTTTGATGAAGGTGACTAGTATTGTTGAGGTATGCCCGAGTCGATTGCCGCTAATTGCCGAGCGTGGCGTTTCAGCCGTTGCGTTTTTAGACGCACCAACATGCGTTTTTTCGTAGAGGGCTCCCTTCGTCAAAAAACCTATCATGACGGTTGTCAAACAGGGGTAGAATTTCTCAAAAATAAGATTCCCGTAGTTACTTTCACCGAACGCCAGAGTCCCCAGGGCCCCAGCGGGGGTCATTTATGGGGCAAGAAACATGAGACAAAATGACACATTCTTAGCAAAAGATGGTGTTTAGAGTCATCGTTTATCTTCTTCAGAACTTGGCATTGTTCTTCCTTTATATGTTGCAACATCTGTGTGTATCCAATGTTTCAAGTCGCTACGTCAAAGGGGGGTGGGGCCCCGCCCCCCTTAAATTTTAAAAAATGGACTTAGAAAGCTGAAATTTGGTGGGTGTAAATAGAAAAGAATAAATGAAATAGAATGGCTATGTTAAATATTTGAGCGGTAACCATAATGGGCCGGAGCCGGCGAGCTGAGTGGTTGCGGTTGCCAGAATGGAATTCCTGGCTCCAGCTACTATTAGAACAAATGAGGTGTCTCATCTAGTTTTTCATAGGGTAGAACTCATTTTTCGGGTTTCAGACCCCAAAATGAGTGCGAGACCCCCCTCTGAAAGGGGGCCCCCTGGAAAAAAGAAGAAAAGCTTAGAAGAAGACGAAAGAAGATAGATTAAAAAAAAAAAAAAGAAGTAAGAAAAAAAGAAGGTCTCGCATGGCGGTTCAAATGCTTGATTGTATGTGTAGGTACCGGTACCGGTACCGGTGTGGAACCGGTGCGGTACCGATAGTAAAAATGTACTTAACATTCTGATATTAGTGTACTTATATATGTTTTTAATAATAACATAGATCTCATTTTTGAGGTTTCCCAAAACTCTCAAATGAGATGTGAGAAACCCTCCTTTAGAGGTTTTCTACGAAAAAAGAAGAAAAAAAGCGGGGAGGAAGATGCATTATGGTGAATTCAACGTTTCAACTCTTTAAACGATACGCAGCGGTTGGCAAGACCGAACGCGAGGGTGCCCCCAGCGCCCGCAGGCGCTCCCCGGCCCGGAAACGAACCGCGTGGGCCCGCAGGCGCAATATTACTGCGCAAACGATAAATATGATGGTAGTTGTAGCGTTAATATACACTTTTTTTTAATAATAAGTTTAATGTACTTCTGTATTTTCTATTCAAATAATTCGGTTTTCGATTGTACTATTGAAACAGTTATTTTTATTTATTACTTTATTTATTTATTAATTTTTATTTATACAAAACCCTTGTTCACTGTTAAATATTTGTAATAAAAACATGTTTTTTTTCGACCTTAAAGCTATAACTCAATAAAGCAGTAGCGCAACAAATAGCCCCAGAGGGCCCCTCCCCTCACCCTGGCTATGCGCTTTGTCTTTATGCTTTATTGTCTTCACTATGGTTTTACTTTTCAAGTCCTATCCGAAACACACATTACTGGTGGAAAAATAACTGGTTCCATTAAACTTTGTATATATATATTATATATATATATTATATATATATATATATATTTTATTGTTATAAATACTATATATATATATATATATATATATATATTTATATATATATATATATATATATATATATATAATATATAGTATATAATATATGAGAGGAGAGAGAGAGAGAGTAATGAGAAGAGGGGGAAATGAAAAGTCTTTTTACTTATGATGAAAAAATTTTAATTTAAACAATTAGGTATATTAGTCTAAAATTTACAAAATCGTTTACATTATGACGTTGAAGAGTCATACAGACAGAAGCTTGAAGCAATGAACAACTATAGGTCACAGAGGTCATAATCTATGATTAGATAATAAACATAATAACATAATGAAACAACTTAACAATAATAATAATAATAATTAATTAATATGAAAAGTATTTATTAATGGATATAAGTTATGCATGAAATAATGCGTTTTCTCTTTATATTTAACAATTCTATTTAGGATAGACTTATTATATTTAATTAATAAATTTTTGCACATAGCTTCGCTATATAAGTGAATAATAATAATCAAAAGTTATTTGTAAATCGTTAAGATAAATGTAATGTATAATAAAAGGTATTTAATTGCTGAATCTTTTTCACTAAAAATTAAGATGCCACAGAACACAAAAATCAAAATAGTAGCATCGAGTAAAATAGTAAACGAGAATTAGGCTTTAGAAAATAACACAAATAGCACACCTTGTACCATTCGAGGCAAAGGTTACACAGAGGATTCTAAGAGCACAAAACACGTTTACAGAAGTCAGTGGTGCTCGTTAAACAATTTGTAAAAAGTCTTTTGCGAATAAACTTGATAAGATAAGTGGTTTGGACACTAAAAAAGGAGAGATTCTAAAATGCTTCTTGAGGCGAAGATGGCGGGGAATCGATTGACCAATAGCAAACAAGGATGTGGTCACGTGAGAAGTAGGACGATAATACTGAAAAGGAAGAAAGAGAAGGTAATATAGCTCCCCCCCGAAAAGCGGAGCGTCTAGAGGGATTAAGGTGTAAGTCTGCATTGGAGCGGAAATGCTGCGGAAGCATGTGCGGTAGAGGCTGTTGAAGCGTTTGAGAGGGCTGCTGAGGAGCGTTGTGAGGGCTGCTGAGGAGCCGTAAGCGATGCGTGAGCTGTGCGTGGAGCGACAGCCGGAGCTGGAGGCGGAGCGTAAGCTGTGCGTTGAGCGACAGCCGGAGCTATGGATGGAGCGTAAGCTGTGCGTTGAGCGACAGCCGGAGCTATGAATGGAGCGTAGCTGTGCGACTAGAAGCGACGCCGGAGCGAGAATGGAGCGTAAGCTGTGAGCTAGAGAGACAGCCGGAGCTATGAATGGAGCGTAAGCTGTGCGTAGAGCGACAGCCGGAGCTTGAGGTGAGGCCGGAGGCAGTGGATTTTTCGTATACACATAATGTTGTTAGGCGGAATTGAAGGTGCAGTTGAGACGCATGTTTGTCCATTTAGATCGATTTTTTTATTTTTTTTTTATATATATAGCTTGTTTACGTTAGGTGTTTCCCTGTCTGGAGCAGGCTGTTGCGATATAACGTTGATATTATCTAAATTTGCAGGATCGGGAGGCGACATGGTTTATAAATATGAATAATGTAAAATTATAAAAAAAAAAAAAAAAAAAATTTTTGAAGAAATATGCGAAATAAATGTTAATACACGATTGTAAAATTTGAAAAAAAAAAAAAAATTTTGAAAACAATATTACGAGACAAAAAATATGCTTAAGATGCGATTTGCATACGCTAAATATGATAAAAATAGTGGTCAGGGACCAAATAACACACTAAATACTACAAATAAGTATGCAAAGGATGACAAAAATATATAGGAGGCCGCTTTTACGGGCCAAAATAGTTTAAAAAAATAGTAATTTAAAATTGAAAATGCAGGAATTCGACCTGTTAAAAATTTTAAAATTGTTCCGTAAAATAGATTAATTTTTTTTTTAATATTATGAAATTAAACTTCTGCTTCAGGATGTGGATCCGTGTGTATCCTTGTGGTTGTAGAAATACCAGGATAGACGACGGCAAAAGTCCAGGGGCTTCACTACGAAGGGTCACCACTATGACGTTGAGAGTCATACAGATCAGAAGGCTTGAGCAATGATACAACTTAGGTCAGAGGTCATAATCTATATTGAAATAATAAACATAATTAACATAATGAAACAATTAACAATAATAATAATAATAATAATAATAATAATAATGAGATTATAAAGAGATATAAAAGTTATGCATGAAATTATTCGTTTTCTCTTTATATTTAAACAATTCTATTGATAGACTATGTATATTTAATTAATAAATTTTTGCACATAGCTTCGCTATATAAGTGAATAATATATCAAAAGTTATTTAAATCTAAATAAATGTAATGTATAATAAAAGGTGATTTTAATTGCTGAATCTTTTTTCACTAAAAATTAAAGATTGCCACAGAAACACAAAATCAAAATAGATAGCATCGAGCTAAAATAGTTTAAACGAGAAATTAGGCTTTAGAAAGAATTAACATAAATAGCACCACCTTGTTACCATTCGAGGCAAAAAAGTTACACAGAGGATCTAAGAGCACAAAACACCGTTTACAGAAGCAGTGGTGCTTCGTATAAGACCATTTGTGGAAATGTCTTTTACAATAATTGTTGAGAGAACAAAACTGTTTTGAACGTTTAAATAGAGGAAGATCGAAATGCGTGTTTTTAGTTGAGATGCGGAATCGATTGACCAATAGCAAACAAGGATTTTATCACGTGAGAAGGAGACGACAATAAGAAAAAGAAGACAAAGCGGAAGGTAATATACATGTATAAATAAAACTTTCACCTCCAGCCGCAAACATCCTGATGGTCCCCATATGGAAATGTAACATATTCCCCCGATATCTCATTTCTTATAGTTGTTATTATATCAAGTTATTAACCTCTTCTTTGGAGGTTCATCAAGATCTTGATCGGTTAAAGCACGTATCTTAGAAGAAATTTTTAGATGGATAGGGAGAGGTATCTTCATTTTAAATCGTTCCACATTGACTATAAATGTTTTAAACACATTGCTTGTTTCCATAATTTTCTCTATATGTCCATCTAATATAGGTATCATATTATTATACTTTAATGTTATATCGAAGTATGTAATCTCGTGTCCCTCTTTCTTAGCAGCTGATGCTCTTACTCTGTAACCATAGACATCATCAGATGCATATACAATGCGGATTTTTGATGGATCACGTGGAGTGTAAGGATGCCTAGTCGAAAATCTGAATTATAATTGACACATGTATACCAGGTTTTTAAATAAACCAGCACTTTGAATATATGTTATAAACTCCCATAGCTAACCTTTTAAATGTATTACAAAACCACAGCTATGGTTACTATGGTTGGTCTGCAACTGAATATTCATATTCACAGGTTTGTAACCAACAACATGGGCGTCGCCAGCTTCCAAGCTAGGGGGGGGCAGCCTAAAATTTTATAGAGCTATGTATATATATTATATTATATAAGTATATATATATATATATTATATATATATATATATATATATATATATATATTATCTATATATTATATATATATATATATAAAAAGAAAGGAAGTACATGTAAAACTAGAAGACATATTTGTATGGACTGATTAAATGATTATATGTAAAAAAAAATAGAACATAAACAATATGCATGATGGAAATTCACAAATAAGAGCAGTCGCAAAAATGATATTATTAAAAAAGTAAATTCCTTGGGTCAACGCAAATTTATCAACTACTGTTTGAGTAAAATAATCATAATTGTCAACACAAATTTTCTGTGCACACTCATCATAGCCAGTCCGTTTACCTGTCGTCTTCCATAGTACTTCGAAGCCAAGTCTTGATCCTTCTCGCAGAGTACTGAAAGAGTGCTCTACTGTACTGGTGGTGCATGCTGGGCGTTGTAGTATCGTCAAAGCCTTTTTCGTCGACAGAAAGAAAGGTTCAGTCTCCTTTAGACCTTGGGAGACAAACAAGATCTTTTAGTTTCTTCACTACTCAGTTCTTGTCCTTCCA
Source organism: Trachelipus rathkii (assembly GCA_015478945.1). Lineage (NCBI taxonomy): Eukaryota > Metazoa > Arthropoda > Malacostraca > Isopoda > Trachelipodidae > Trachelipus > Trachelipus rathkii. The sequence continues at coordinate 8,375 of JABUQX010047380.1, read as the reverse complement.
AATTTTGTACCAAAATGGATCTAGCTCTTCTTCTATGCCTACTAAGTGGTAAAAAAACTATAAAATAAGCTGTCTTTTCCTTTAACTCAGCGATTGTTATGAGTAGCATGTGGAAAGATGTAGATATATGTCAATGCATAAGCAGCTGTATTTTCAATAGAAAAACAGTAATTTCAAAAGAGAGGTTATAGAACCAGATACGGAGTTCATTAAGGGTCTTTCTCCAGAACTCCGTAGGGTTTGTTGCTGGAATGTTGCTGTGGTGCTGCTGCCTACTTAAAAATCCGTGGTATATTCAGACCAAGTCCCAGTTCGGATGATTGGATTACTTCTTTTAACACTTCATCAGTTGATTTTTTCTTCATCTTTTCCGATGGCTGCCTAACCATTTCCACAAATATGTTTGTGAAATTCCTGTAAGTTTTTACGATTATCCAAGGTCTTTTGGATTGGATGAGGGCATTTACAAATGGCCTAACATCGCACTGTACTTCGCAATCAATATTCATAGCCATGATGAATGACGAGTTACATGCCGCTGAATGCAACTGAAAAAAGCTCTTTTTCTTGCTGGCGGTATTTCCTTCAATGGAAAGCATTCTCTAATGCTTTGCATCATTCGTACAAAGTCCTCCTTAAACACTCTGATGCACTTGTGTGGTTCAGACCATCTGGTCTGGCATAGGCTTGGGATGTTTTGCATTAATTTTCTTCTCAAGATCGACTCGCGAAAAAAACTAATAATGTCCTTTAGAGTTCCCACAGTATTGCGGATTTCTGGGTATTGCTGTCAAATTCAATTTACGTTACTAGATTTTGTTGTGGGAAGACCAATGCAAAAGAGCAATGCTCTTTTTATACCTTTTTTCGCAATACTTACTTGGACACCTCCTTCTTTACCAGACACGATAAGGAAACAGCCATCGAAACCCAAGCCCACGCGATTTTTGCGGGATCCAGTTCTTCGGGTCGTGACAAAATCGCAGTGGCTTTCGCAGATGGTTTTTGCGTCAAGCGCTTTTAGTTCTACAAAGCAAAAAGCCAAATAAATTCCCTTTGACTTCATCGACTCGGTTGTCGAAATAGCGGAACCCTATGGATAATTGTTCCTTCTCCAGAAAATATCAGCTGATTTCATTGCTAGTAAAACTATACGCTCCGCTTCTTTACCTTCATTTTTTAAAACGGATGCTTCCTTTATTAGTAGTATCACATAGAGAAATGATTTTATTCTGAATCTGAACTGATTGGAATGTGGCATTTTTCTTCCCCTTTCCAAAATGGTTTTTCAATGACTGTTCTCCGGCATCTATTCGTAAGGGCACAAATCTTGCAACAGTCCCTCATCATGATGCTCACCCCGAAGCGGTAAATCGCGCGTACCAGAACAATGTCACACATGAAATATTTGAGATATATATTTTTTTATTTCTTCTATGATTTTCTTAGAATGCTGATTAATTTGGAATGTCTACCGGCACGTCCTGTAGTAGACCAATCTTGCAGCTTCAACAGCAGTTTTATGCCACTCTGTGTCTGTATGTCCCTTACAAACCGCATGAACATCTTTTTATTTAGTGAAAGGTCTTATTATTTTATTAAAGATCCTAGCACTACTGACCGAATATTAATTTGGTGGAAATAAAATACAAAACTTGCAAAATGCCCCTTTAGGCGCCGGAGTATGACAACCAAGGTGAATATGTCTCCAATCATTCATAATTGAATTTCCTCTTTAGGTGGGTAGCATCTTTCAAAAAAATTATACGTCTTAGGTGGAATCCAACACTCTTTTAGTAACTGTTTCTCTTTTCTTCAGTCGAAATCATAGCATGAAATGGTCCAACGTATCTACCAGTGTCATTTTCGTGACTGTCTCTACTGAAACGCTACCTCCAAAATCTGGACCCATGTTGACTCGTCGAGGTGCTGGGCTGGGTGTGGGTTCTTCATCATGCGAAATATGCGAAGTAGGAGAGATTGCCTCTTGTGTAGTCTTAGTTGACTTATTGGTATCTTCGTTTTCACCGCTACCATTTCCATTTTTATCTGAGTTCTTCCTTTTCAAATTTACTGCAAACGAATATATATATATAATATATATATATAATAATAATATATATATATATGATATATATATATATTAATTATATAATATATATATATATATATATATATATATATATTATATATAATATATATATGGTTACTTACCACTGTAAATCATGCCACATATGGTCATAGGCTAATAATTTTACTAATATTCAAAGATGTTAACAGAAAAAAAATTAAAAAGTATAGCAAACTATGTTGAAAACCACTAATTTCTGTAGTTTGTAATGTAAAATAGTGTTTTTTAAATGAAGCCAACCTCACATATGGACAAGTTAAGATCATGTAGTTCACAAAATTCCTACTTTTAAGAAGTAAGTACACAAATTTTATCATAATATTTAAAGTAAACGTACGTTAACCAAGGAATCTCGTTACTAATCCATGATCTGATGAAATTGAACTATAACTTTACACTGAGGTGGTGTTGGAATTATAGAGTGGCGTCACAGAGTGATAATTTCAATGCTACTTTGAACCTTAGACACTTAATAAAGAATTGAGAATCCGGACTGAACACAAAAATCTAGAATTTATATATAAATATCAACATTAAAAAAAGCATAGATAGAAATAACAACACAGTTCTTATCTACAAATTAAAAGAGCATAAAAAATGAGTGAGAAGACCTCGTATCGGCAAGAGAAATGTGGGAGAAATGGACGATTCAACTAGGAATCTCACCATAACTCATATATATATATATATAATATAACTATATATATATATATATATATATAGATATATATTATATATATATAGTATATATATATATATATAATATTATATTAATATATATATATATATGTATATGTAATACATATATATATGATATATATATATATATATATAATATATATATATATAATATATATATAAATATATAATATATATATATATATATATATATATATATAGTATATAGTATATATATAGTATATATATATATATATAATATATATATATATATATATATATATATATATTATATTTTCGTAAAAAAGTACTTTAACGGCCACCCCGGATAACGGAAAGTTGGAATAAAAAAAAATTCGCAGTTAAATGTATTACAAAACACAGCTATGGTTACGATGGTTGGTTCTCAACTGAATATCATATTCACAGGTTTGTAACCAACAACCTTTAAATTCGTGACGTCATAAACATGAATTTCCTAAAAACTTTATCTTTTCAGCTTTATATACAATGTGAAATTTTATGAATCATTAACTTTTACATTTCTGTATACATTTACTCTGGAGATGTATATATATATATATATATGTTTTTTAAATATATATATATATATTTATAATATATATATATATATATAATATATATATTATATATAATATATATAATATATATAATAATATATATATATATATATATAATATATAATATATATAATGGTAGTAAAATCAAGTTATTTCATTTTAATGCATTTATTACATAATTAGAAACTATATAGTCATTTACATACAAATTTTTAGCATCAAATATATTTACAAGTTCATTAAAACACATATTTTTTAAAAAACATATGATCAAATAAATACAATATACTCCACATAAATTAGAGTATGATGGTTGAACAAGATAAGATATAGTTTTTACCTAATTTACATTATTATATTTTAAAAAAGAAATTACATGACGATCATTCAATATAAATTTTAAATCCAAAGAATCAATCAGATGAACAATGCCATTTTTATCCCTATAAACAGAAATTCAATGTCCTCCTGTTGTAATGTGCCAATGTGAAGTGTTGAACACGAAACCAGCATCCTTCTCTAGTTTCACAGATCCTACTTCATTAATGGCAAAGACTCCTATATATCGAGGCTCGTTTTTAAACACAGCTTTTATTTCTTCTTCATTCATCTTTAATAATTCAAAATAACGTTGCGTAACTCTGTCGAAGTCAATGAGCTGAGGTGTTTTCGCAGATAAACCAGGACAGTTGATTGGTGATTGTAACTTTACTTAACAGGAGAGACTTAAACCCCTAATGTCCCCTTTTCTTAAAATATTTAAAATGATTAGCTTACAAAGCTGAAGAAGGTCCAGCGGTGCAGATCGTAAAGCATTTATAAATTAACTATTCTTTGCGTATTCTTTAAGATTTAAGCCTGTCCCGCTGTCTTTGCATGAAACAGTATCAGCTATTAGATCGTAAAAATGTCTCGAACATAGAGATTTGCGATCCATTGTATAACATTTCATAGTCCCGCCCGTAAGGTTGACCGTTTGACATGTAGGACTGGTGCCTCTAAGTCCAAAAGGGGGTGAATTTATAGGCTGAGTTTTTATATTCCCTGGTATGCTTCAGTGTTCAACAATGCCTATTATTACTTTCTGAGGCAGATTACCATTCACAATGTTGGGGATATTGATACTCGATAATCCCTGTGTAAAGTTAAACAACTTTGTTTCCACTCGTTTGATAGGATACTTTGCTGTAGTGTTCAAGAGATTTTTCGATTTCCAAATGTCTCTGGGGTAGTAATTTCACTTTTCTAACATAGAGATAGGCTTCTAGCAACTTGTAAACAGGTTCAGGACATACAGCCGTAGCAGTAGGTTTACTTTTTATTTTAACCCTTTGAGTGCCGAGGGGTCGGGAAACATTGGTTCCCGAAATAATGCAGTTTGCCCATTAAAAATGAATTTTTCTTTTTCCATTATTTTGCGGATATTTTAAACAAAAACCCGTTAAAGACTTCCCAAAATAATTTTAATAAAAAAATAAAAATCCTCTATGTAGATAATAATAAAAAAAAAGCAATAGGATAGTAAATTAAATATCAATGTCAAATTTATTTTAGGGATAATTATATATATATATATATATATATATTATACGTATATATAATTATATTATATATATATATATATATATATATATATATATATATATATATATATATATATATTATTCATCCGCCTCTTTTACCCAAGATTGGGTGTAAGAGCATTACATGCACGAAAAAGAAGAGCAGTAGAATATGACGCAAGTCAAAAAGAAAAGTCCAGCCTTATATATATATTATATATATATATATATATATATATATATATTATAATAGAAAAAAAAAATAAATATAACTTATAATAATTTTTTTTACTTTAAGTATATATAGATATATATATATATATATATATTTACTTTTATAATGAAAGACAAATTTCAGCAAATCTCACTCCATATAACACTTGCGGAACTGAAGCAATAACAAGCGGGAGGCCAATAATGCAATAAATAATTAAAAAATAGGCATATAGCAACTTTTTCGGTCTGAAAGTGACTCGAGTACATTTTGGCATCCAAGAAACAATTTTTATTACGACTGGACAAAAGTCGATTTCGGCACTTGAGACATAAAAAAATTCCGTCGACTCCAGTCGATCACGGCACTCAAAGGGTTAAGAGCGAATTTAGGATTTGAACGGGTTAAACGAATTCTAGTATCTACAGCGTGGTAGAATAAGTCTTTCTTGAGAGAAGAATGTCACCGTTTAAACCGTCCGTAAATTCATAATGTGTCCTTGTGGTTTTACGCAGCTTATATTCTATATGTGCAGCTAGGTTCTTTAGTGAAAACTATAAAAACCGCAAAGAACTGGAGATGAGACTGTTTAGCATCGTCGGAATAATTCTAATAAATCATTCTATATAACTTCGTATAAGGATAATTGCAGGCTGATGCACCTTAATGAAGTTTCATTGAAGATTACACTTCAAATCTGATTAAAACAGGTAAACAGGGAAATGGATTCTGTGTTATACTATGTCGATCGTCAGATGAGGAGTCTGTACCACGGGTTTGGTCAGTTCGTCTTCAGATATAAAAACACGTTGGATGGATCCTAAATACTGATCCGAAGTACCTGGTATATTGAACTCTAGAGGGACATCGGTGTTGGTAATTGAATGTATGGGGTTGATGCTGATGAAATTGGTTTCAGTTACACTAATCTGGGTGGGGTTCATCGAGAAGAGATCCAGTTCACTCTTACAACACAGTCTGGACTAGAAGGATGGAGGAAATGCATCTTGTATGTAGGGGTGCTGACCGTATAATGAACGGGTCGAGGATTTAGTTTTTCTTATATTCGGTCACAGTATGATGATGATGATGATTTTATATATAAGTTAGCAGTTAGTAATTAAATAGCATAATACATTCATATGCATTTTTTCTTTTGAGGTCTTTTAGTCTTAACCTTTTTCTTAACGCATATTTTTCATACGTATTTTTACCTTGACCCTCATTTTGCGTGAGACTTATTTTATTGCCGACAAGCATTTTTTGAACTGTACATCATCCAGCATCTGCATCTTGAAACATCTGTTGATTATTCGCGATTTTGTAAGGAGGGACTCGGCCGAGTGGTTAGGAGCTCCTGCTCGCATCAAATAGTCACCAGTAGCCAACGATAGACAGGCATCCTCTGTTCTCCGGCATTGTTATAGCTTCTTTTATCGTATTTTGTTAGTATATTCACCCCGCATTCCCTTGTCTTTCTGGACAAAATGAGAAGGCATTGCAAGTCTTCTCCATAATTTACGAGAAAAATCCACCCTCGATCGAAAGAGGTTTCCCATAACCCTCTTATGTAATTTTGTTCAACGAAACCCTATCGTTATACATTAGTTAGACGCGTAAGATACACGTACTTGTATATCACTACAAGGAGTTCAACATGTATATTTATCTAGTTACACGTGCTAGAGATATTAGATATATAGTGCTGCACATGTGTAATAGTTAAAAATATCGAGTACTAGAGTACTAACAAGTCTAAATTTATCTTATATATATGCGATCTTTATTGACCCAACTCTTCATTTATATTTCTACCTCTTTACTCATATTCTATGTTAAATGTGTTTATTATATTCTCAAATCAGCCAGAGCCCATTCTTATTTTATGCGGGGAGTTAGGTATAATAGAAAATAAATATACACACGAAAGGGAACCTCTATTTTTTTATTTATTTTTTTTACCATATAAATTAATATTTAAATATAAATATAGTTCCAATCTAATATATAATCACCTTACGTAGAGTGATACTCAGTGTCGTTTCTTTATCAAGTGAAATTTTGAAGTCGACCTCCTTAACGATAATTTATTCCGCTTCTGCAATTGCGAAGTGAGAAATTGCACACACCAGTGATTAAGGATACTAGCTATGTCCGCACTATTCTCTTTGAGTATGCATAATATCTCTCACAGACCCTAAAAATTGAATATCCATAGCAGGCCTGAGAATCTGAGTACACCTATATAATCTAGTTATATATATACATAATAACAAATAGATGAAACATAGGAGAACAAGAGTTAATACATAGTATCCATATGTTTAGATAACATATGAACGATACGCCTATCATAAGAGGGCTAATAATATATTATTTCTACTTAGAATCACAATTAATGACTACTATATAAAATTCCCTACTATTACTATGCCAATGCCGCTCAACCTACGTATACTGTATTATAAAACATTAAGGCACACAAATAAGTCCTCTGACTAAATTAATACTACAATTTCTTCTGGCCCCTCATCCACCATTCGGTTCGACGTTTATTTCATTCTTCTGTTCTTCTCTAAAATTACACTACTGATTTTTCCAATATGAAAAACGTACAAATATTCTCGTTTTTCATCTAGTATAAATGATCCTAATTAGACTATGTAGCAACTGATATTGAACGAAAATTAACTTGACAAATGGTATAGTTAATATAGATCTCGAATTATGGGAGCTATTATAGAGTAATTATTTCCAGCTTATAAGTGGTCTATTCTAATTAATTAGAATTCTTCTATATGCATTTATACTGATTCTTATCCGTATTCTGACTGGACAGCCTTGTGGTTTTCTTTTCATCTTTTCTTCAATCATACACATTTCTCACCGCGAAAATACTCTCAACATCTTCTTCTTTCTCTCCTTTCTGAATCGTTTTTTTTTCTCAAGGAATTTCTAAAATACTAAAAAGCAAAATTACATGATCTAGTTAGGACGGTCTCTCAATAATTTAATTCACCAGATTTTGATCTTAAAGTGATAATATGCATCGCCTGTTTCATTTCTTCCGCATTAGGGTGAGTTATAATTAATGACACCTATTAATAAATCTTTGAGCGAACGGAGCGATTTTGGCCTTAAGTACCACCGTTTTACTCAGCAAACTGTACATATCCTAACATAAGGGTGTTATCTCGTTAATCTCTCTT
>JABUQX010047379.1:20000-37898 GCA_015478945.1 Trachelipus rathkii | reverse complement strand
GAGAGAGATTTTGGAGAAACAATGAACGAAAAAGCTAGAGGTCAGGTTCTTTATGGAGAAGAAGGTGGAAAGAGTTAATTGCGGCGTCGACTCGAGAACGCCAACAGTACCAGCAGCAGCAAGGAATAGGACATGGAAGAGAAGGACTTCTACTCCGAAGCATCTGTGATGCTGATGATTACACTGAACTGACTCAAGGTCAACGTCATCAAAGATTAATCAAGAGTAAAGCTGCTCTCATTGTAATAAGTGGCTGCAGGCGAAATCGACAGACAGCCTGTCAGACCTAGCTTTTAACAATGAAAAGGTGCTCATTGATCTCTTTATAAGGTACAATACTGCAAATGCCGTCTAGCGCTGCGGTGGAGCGATTGTTCTCCCTTGGCAAAGATATCTACCGAGCCAAGAGGAATTCTCTGTCAGATGAAAGCTTTAATATGCTCATGTTTATAAAGGGGAACATACAAATGCTGCAGAAGGCCAGAACCTAGTATTTATATTTTTTATATTGATAAATTATATTAACTAATTCCTTGATTTCATTTCAAATCCTTTATTAAACCTTTATCTTTGGCTTTTTTACATACATTATAGATTCTATAACATAGAGAGCATAAAATTAAAAATAAATTTTATATTATAAAAAGTGGAACACTGAGAGCAAAAGGGAAAAAAATTAAATTTATTAATAAGATATCCAAAGTTTTACTAGTGTAATATAAAGCAAGTAGCAACATTCCCATATTTTCTGGGTACGTGTCGATAAAGAAAACTAAAAATTTTGTATTATAATCTATAAAATAGGTGAAAAGAAGATGTAATAAATTTATTTTTAACATTTTCTTAAAAACCAAAAATATGTGTTTTTTTAAACATTTTATTTATAACAATGAAACCAAATGGTTCTTTCCAAACATCGGGTTATCGCCTTATCGCGATATTTTTATGCCACGAGTTATCGGATATCGGTTTTCGATGATAAGGTTTTCGTTATCCTACGAAGGATTTATCGGTTTTATCGCGATACATTTTTCGTTATCGTGCCCACCTAATATATATATATATAATATATATATATATATATAATTATATATATATATAATATAATATATATATATATATAATATATATATATATATATAATATATATATATATATATAATATATATATATATATATTATATATATATATATTATATATATATATATATATAAATATATATATATGCGGGGTTGCCACCACCAGGAAATTTATTAACATAATTCTTCTTATTTTATTATTTATTATGTATTATTTTATTATTATTATTATTATTATTATGTATATTATTATATTATTATTTTATTATTATTAATTATTATTATTATTATTATTTAATTATCTCTCTCTCTCTGCTCTCTCTCTCTCGTGCTCTCTGCTCTCTCTCTCTCTCCTTGCTCTCTCTCTCTTCTCTCTCTCCTTCTCTCTCTCTCTCGTCTCTCATCTCTCTCTCTCTCTGCGTCGTTGGATCTCTCTCTCTGCTCACATTCTCTCTCTACTCTATCTCTGCCTCCTCCTCTCTCCTCTGTCTCTCTGTCTCTGTCTCTCTATCTCTTTCTCTTTCTCTCTCTATTCTATATCTCTTTCTGCACTGAATCTCTCTATGTTCTCTATCTTCTCTCTATTACTCTATCTCTCTCTCCTCCTCTTCTCTCCTCACTCACACTCTCTTCTCTCTCTCCTCTCCTCTCCTCTCTCTCTCTCTCTCTCCTTCTCTCTCCTCTCCGTCTCTCTCTCTCTCTCTCTCTCTCTCTCTTTCCTCTCTATCTATCAGCTCCACATTCCTCTCTCCTACTTCTAATATCTCTCCTCCCTTTCTCTAACCTCGTCTCTTCTCTCTCTCGCTCTCTCTCTCTCTCTTCGGGGTCTCTCTCTCTTCTTTCTCTTATCTCTTCTCTCTTCTCTCTTCTCCTCTTTTCTCACTCTCTGTCTCTCTCTTCTCTTTTTTTTTACGTCTCCTACTCTCTCTTCCTCGTTTTCTCTCTCTATAATCTCTATATCTTTCTACTATCTCTCTCTACTCTCTATTTATCTTTACTCTTTATTTATCTCTCTCCTCTATATCTATCTCTAGTCCTCTTCTCCCCTCTCTCACTCTCCTCTCTCCCTCCTCTCCTCTCTTCTCTCTCTCTCTCTTCATTCTCTCTCTTCATTCTCTCTCTCTCTATTCTCTCTCCTCTCCTCTCTTTCTCTTTCTCTCTCTTCTCTCTCTCCTCTATATCTCTATCTACATCTCTCTACTCTATCTATCTCTACTCTCTCTACTCTCTATCTCTCTAGTCTCTTTCTCTCTCCTTTCCTCTCCTCTCCTTCTCCTCTCCTCTCTCTCCTCCTCCTCTCCTCTCCTCTCCCTCCCCTCAACTCCCCTCCTCTCCTCTCTCTTCACATATCCCTCTTCACATAAAACTATTTTTGTAAAATGGTCTTGCCTTTGCCAGCATCTTTAAAAATAAATCTACTTCCCTGGGCTTCATAAAATTACTCTCAGTAAAACATACTTGGCATTCTGAAGTGACAGTCGCACATATTCTACGGATATAGTCTGATAATTGTTTTATTTACTTTGATTCTGAATACCGTTTTCACTTAATTTTATATATTTGTATTTCTTTTTCTAATTTTCTATATATTACCATACTTTAAATATATTCTTCCATTTGCATAAATTATTATTACTATAATCACTACAGAAGGACAACTCTACACTTGAGGGTTATCTCATTTAGCTCTTACTTTTCTAGCTCTTATAAGCACTAGGGTCTTCTACCAATATTTATTCTCCTTGTGTGCAATAGTTATCCTCCTGGATAGTTTTGACTCTTTTGACTCCTCCTACCTCAATTTCAATAGACGTAATAAACAACTTTCGTAACAACTTGAACAATGAAGTAAATCCTCTTCTCTTACCAAATGAGCTAGATGATTTGTATAAAGGCCGGGATTTGTGATTTGTATAAAGGCCATGAAGGCCTGAAATTTATAAGTATCAACATAAGGAGCCTTCCAAAACACCATGAAGACCTATCTACCTGCTTTCATCCCTTAGTGCTAAGTTTTCTTGCATTGTCCTTACAGAGACCTTTCTAAAAAAAACTATAACAAAGACCTGTATGCCCTCTCAGGTTATGATATGTTCAACGTTTGTCGTAAAGAAAGAAAAGGAGGAGGTGTCTCAGTACTTATTAAAAAGAGCTTAAAAGCAAAAGAAATTTTCTCAGTCATTAACTCTGACATCGAGGCTCTTGGCGTAACATTTAAAGAAGGAGCTAAAACAATAAACTTATTAGGAGTTTACAGACCACCACAAGGTAGTAGAGTGAATTTTACACAAAAGCTTGATGATTTATGCAGCTCAACACTGAAAAGTGGGATCACTGTAACAGCTGGTGACTTTAATATCGACGTGTCTAGTAACAATACCAATTCCTGTGGAAAAAAGTTGCTAATTGACACAATGACGTCAAGCGGTTACCTAAACTATATTACAGGAATTACACTTCCAAATGAACTCAAAAACTCCACTATCATTGACAATATGTGGTCAAATAATCGTGGCTCAACAAAATCCTTTAGACTACACACCGACCTCCCGGACCACTACCCTTGCACCCTTACATTTGAATCTTCGACTGTTCCTCTTGTGCTCTTGAAAGTAGAATATAGGCTAATATCAGAAGACCGTAAACAAACATTTTTACGCCAAATAAAAAATACACTTCTCTTTTGTCCACGACGATAATCTTTCGTTAGATGAAAAATACAAACAATTTAGTTGCATTCTACACGACACGTATGATAAAAGCTTCCCCACAAAACACAAAACAATCTCAGAAAAAAGGACAACGAACAAGTGGTTGACAAAAGGCACTATTAACCCCGCGTCAATTAAACAAAAGCACAATCTACATAAAAGTGCTAAGATGGGTACTATGCCGATGCATGTTTACACAGAATACTCCTCAACACTTAAAAAACTAATAAGGAAATCTAAAGCTAGTTTCTTTGCTGATAAATTCAACCAGACTCAATATAATCCACGATCGCAATGGGGCATTATTAACGACATTTTAAACCATCACAATAAACAGAAAACAAAAATTGAAGAATTAAAAATAGGTGATGAAATAGTTACAAACAAGCAACGCATAGTCAATGAATTGAACTCCTACTTTACTACCTTAGGGGCAGCATTAGCAGCCGAAGTTCCAGATACAGAGAGGATCTTTGCCGATTAGTTAAGACCACACGAAGGGCTGAACTTTGCATTCAAAAGTCTATCAACATCTGACGTTGAGTGTGTTATAAATGGGCTTTCAGAGTATCCCAAAACTGGAATATACAAACACTTTAAAAAAGAAATCTCACCAATATTAGCCACTCTTTATATAAACAACTCAATTGAATTAATTACATTACTATCCAACTGAATAAAAATCGCGAAAAAGTTCCCCTTCTCCAAAGGAGCTCTGACCACCTCCCTTCCGAACAAACTCTCGTCCGATTTCATATCCTACACACACTGGTAAAAATCTTTGGAAAAATTAGTCCATGCACAACTTACTAATTATTTGCATTGGAAAATTGGCTTCTATCACAAAATCAGTTTGGTTTCACCAAAAACCGCAACACAGAGGATGCTCTGGTATTCCTTACTGAAAAACTATACAAAGCACAAAATGAAAAACAAACATGTGTACTCTTACTTCTAGATTTCTCGAGCATTCGATGTAGTTCCACACAACCTACTCTTAAGCAAATTAGATAGACTTGTATCACTATTGGTCCACTTAAATGTTCAGTCAACTTATTCTGAGCCGAACACAATACGTCTCCGTTTAGAGACACATCATCCTCACATTGCCTCAATTTCCCACGGTTCCTCTAGGCTCTATACTGGGCCGCTATTCTTTAATATATATAAACAAGTCGCTGACCTTAAGTTAAATACATTACTTTTTAACATATACTACGCATGGGCGTAGGCGAGGATTTCATTAGGGGGGGCAAAAGTTTGAGTTGATATATATATATATATATATATATATATATCTATATATATATAATATAATATATATATATCAATATACTATATATATATATATTAATATATATATATATATATATATATATATATTATATATGATATATATATATATATAAAAATTATGGTCTTCAAAATTGCTGTAATTATTCTTTTTTTTTCTGCAATTGTTTTTTAATGTGGTTTGCAGCGTGAACATCAAACGTGTACGCCTTCCGAGATTGATTTAACAGCTTTGGCAGCCAACAAATGATATCGACATACTAGCGGAGAATAATGTCAGAAGAATCCAGCTGCATAAAAGCACAAAGCTAGTTGCTATTATTATAATGTATGAAAACAAACACATTTTAGCTCTTGGATATAACGATAAATGATTGAAAATTATAAGAATAGTGCAACTTGATAAATAAATGAAGCAAAAACAAAGATATGATATTAAAGATGAGGCTGAGGTGAGTCTAGTGATAACAAGCATTTAAAAATAAAACAATGCAAATGATTTAGGGGGGCAAGTGCCCCCCCTGCCAGTACCCCCTGCCTACGCCCATGTGCTGACGACACTGCAATCTTAATATCAGACCGTAATATAAACACACTTAGCGACAAAGTAAATAATGAATTAATAAACATTATAACATGGGTAGGGGAAAACTGACTCTCCCTAAATCTACAAAAAACAAATTACCTTGTTATAACAAATCAAAAGAACCCGGTTTCAAGTAATGTAAGAGCCAAAAGATTAATATAAATAGGCTATCTTCTGCAATTATTAGGCGTAACCTTGATGAACAAGCTTTTCTTTCAAAGAACACCATAATATCTCATTAGAAACTATCCTATGCTAAACTAGCATTCCTTAAATAAAGAATTTTGCTTTCCAAAATATATTTAAAAAAACCTTTTACTATAGTCTTTCGTTTATCCTCAACTACCTCTTGACTTGTCTTTCAGTATGGTGGTGTTGCAAGTGAATATCTTGCTACAACCTCTAATCGTTATGCAAAAAAAGAAGTGTTATTATCAGGGCCCCGAAACTACCGTGAACACACAACCCCCCTATTCAAAAATTTGTCTATATAAAATTAATGATATTACCACCCCTAACAGGAAGTAGTCACATCTTTAAATTCACAAACGGAAACTGCAAATGATCTTTGACTAAACATACTTGTACCCAAAACCAAATATGAGAACAAACAGTCCTGCTCGTAGCACAAATCCCATACCTTAGACAAGAAAATTCACCTAAACGAAAATCGCGGAGGGCCACTCTCATATAAGGGGCATTAAGAATTGTGGAATAATCTACCTAAAAATGTGCAGGAGTCAATCACCATTGGGTCGTTTCGTAGAAATATCCAGAAGCTTCCTATTATCTAAAATATAACGAGGGAATTCCTACTCTCGTTAGGTCATATTCTACGACGGATGGTGATGATTCCTATAGCAGTCATTAATAATGTTTTGAAACTCTACTATAGTTTCTCTTTAGAATTTAAAAGTCATGCATGATAGCGTTTGATTATTATTATTAGCATTATATATTATTTATTATTATTGATTATATATTATTATATTATTATTATTATTTATATATTATATTATTTATTATTACTTATTATTATTATTATTATTATTCAAAATAAAAATGCATTATTAGTATTATTTTATTTCTATTTATTTATTATTATTATGTATAATTATTATTCTATTATTATATTATTTTAGTGATATTATTATTATTTATTATATTTATATTAATTATTATATTATCATTTATTATTATTATATTATTACATATTATTATATTTTATTATATTATTATAAGTTTTACTTATTCGTCCTCCCCTAAATAGTTTCTTCTGATATTCATTTAATGTCGCTTAACTATTTAATCTAGAGAATAATTTGCAAAGAAAGTAAAGGCATATTTATATTCTATTAGATTCCTGACGGTTTCGTCCGTAAACCTCGGACTTCTTCAGAGTTTCGATTCTAACAATTGAGAATTATTTAACACTAGATTTTAAAAAATTAAAATTACAAATTAATTTAGATTTTAGATTTTAGTATTCATATTATATTTAACTTAAGGGACAATACGTTTGAACTTCTATCGATTATATGTCTGGTTTTAGATGTTTTATTAATAGCCTCGCTATTTCAGTTTTGGCGATTCACATAGAGGAGTGTAAAATTTTGAAAAGGTTTGAAATATCAGTTACAGTTGTCTTGTTATGCTCAGTGTATAAATGTTCGTATATTTTACTGGGTTTAAAGTCTGGTATGCCCTATCTGTTAATCTATTAATCGGGCAGCAAATTTACGTCTACATTCAGGATTTAACACAGCACTGCGAATTGTACACACATGTGATTAACTTATAAGGGGGGGTAGTCGCTGTGAGGATTGAAAATATCAGAATTTATTTACCGCTTGCAAAGCCTTTCTTTGCCTCCAATTCACATCTGAAACATCTCTAAATAATATTAATAACTTTTTGATATTAAAATCAAAATTAACGATGATAACGTTTTCCACAGCATACATCAAACCAACTGATAATGGTCTGTACCTTAATTACAACTCCTACTCTCCAGAAGTAATTAAGAATTCAATTGTAAAAACACTCAGTATTATAGGCTTAAAATTATCCTGGATTAGGGAGTCATTTTATGCTGAAGTTAAAATAAACAGAACTGATTAACTTAACCACCTTTAAATTTTAACGGAGAAAAATAATCAACAAAACCATCAACAAACTCTATAAAAAACAGAACAATTTGAACAATAACCTGAAAGCATTATTTTTTATTTTATAATGTCAAATGCAAAAGACTTCTATAAAAAAGAAAATTGCCTACGCCGCCATTATAACGCCCACATTAAATCTACAAGTAATTCAAAAATCAAGGTTAAACTATACCACAAAACAAGAAAAACTTTCTTCCTGCTTCTCAACTAAGGATACCCTTTCAGTTAATCACAATGTCGTGTACCAATTCGCATGTCCCGAGTCTGACGACGTCGACGGATATTGGTTACACGACTAATTGATTAGCAGATAGGGCATCTAGATTGCTTAAACCCAGTAAAATATACGAAAATTTATTCACTGATGACCATAACAAGACAACTGTACCTAATTTCTAAACCATTTAAAAAATTTATACCAATCCTCATGTTGAATCCCAAAAACTGAAAAATAGCTGAGGTCATTACATTAAACATCTAAAACCAGACATTAACATAAATTTTACAACGTATTGTCCCTAAGTTAAATATAATAAAATGAAATACTAAAATCTAAATCTAAATCTAATTTGTAAATTTTAATTTTTTATAACTAGTTTCAATTAAATTCATTCAATTGTAGATCGAAAACTCTGAAATGTCCGAGAGTTTACGGACGAAACCGGTCAGATCCTCAATAAAAGAAATATGCCTTCTTACCTTTCGTGCAAATTATTCTCTAGATTAATATTAAGGAAATTAAAAGAATATCAGAAGAAAATATTAAGGGAATTGGAAAAAATAAAAGTAAAACTTATATTAAAACTAAAGCTGATGTTAGAATTCTAAATTATTATTATTATTATTTATATTATTATATTATTATTATTGACCATAATAGTAATAAAGTAATAGATAATTTTGTTAGGACTAACGAATCACCCATAGAGTATTAGTTGTATTTCCAGTACTTATTATATATATTATTATTATTATATATTATTAAATATAGTTATAATGACTTAAATTATATATTATTGCTTATTATTTTTATTACTAATGTTATTATTACTATTATTATCACTAATTACTACTTTATTATTAGTATAGGTTAAAATCAGATTATATATTTATTATTATTATTATTATTAATATGTTATACATATTATTACTATATTATTATTATTATTTTATTATTATTAGTATTATTATTATTATATTATTATTATTATTATACTATTATTATTAGTATATTATTATATTATTATATTATTATTATTATATATTATTATTATTTATTATTATAATTATTATGATTATTATTTATTATTAATTTTATTATTATTATTATATATTATTATTATTATATTATTATTATTATTATTTATATATATTTATTATTATTATTATTATTAATTAATTATTATTATTATTATTATTATTATTGCTATTAATATTATTATTTGGGCGCTCAATTTACGAAAACTTCCCCCTAGTAGCCCTTTCTCGTGATATATATTTCCTAGGTATGCCATGCTATTAGAAAGCATTAACTATGTATTAGTTATGAGTAAAAGTTAATTCTTGAATTTATTTTTTATTTGATTAGTATTATTATTATTTATATTATCATGATATTATTATATTATTATTATGTATTTATTTGTATTTTTATTATTATTATATATTATTATTATTATTATTATTATTATTATTATTATTATTATTATTATTATTATTATTATTATTATTATTATTTTTATCTTCCTACACGAGATTAATGTTTATAATATTCTATACATATTTTCATACTTCGAGAAAGAAATTTTCTAGTTTTAAGACTTAGTTTTGGTCGTATCACGTCAGATTTATTTGCAGCTTTACCCAGCTAAATTTTTCAAATTAAGAATTGAAATAAACAAAAGATATCATGTGTGCAAATTTTATGTTCAGTAAATGAACCTTCTTTTTATTGCTCTTTTTATGTAAAAAGAAAATAACTTCCAGGAAATTAGTCTTTCCATGTTAATCGTTTTGAATTATTTTAATTTTTGAACCGATATAAGTATATTTTTAAATTTCGAACTCGGGACTGTTTTGTAATTTGTATATCTCACTCTATCTCCAGATATTCTTTTTCTCTTTCTTTTTTACTTTTCTCTGGTGGGCAAAGGCCGGAGACATACTAAAATTTGCCAAAGACAGGGGGGGGGGAAATTCCCAAGCGAGTGCTGATAGATGGTCATACATGTCCCGATATACGACACCTGAAAATGTGCAAGTTAAAAGTAGTTGGGAAAATAGATGTGTGTTCTAGACTTTAAGAGTGGGGTACGTGTAAGATTGAACATAGTGGTTAAGACAATTTATTGTCAGACGTCGGAGAGGACAAGCAACTCTCATACTGCTTCCTCCCCATTCCTAGCTAAGTCATTGTTCACGTCAAACGCACGATTATAGTCATTTTAGTTATTTTAATATTAGAATTTTTATAACCAAAATTTATTAGTAACGGAATTAATTAGCAAACTAACAACATAAAAATGTAGTTTAATAGACAAAAAAAAAGACATTATTATTAGTAATATTATTTATTTTTAAATTACTTTCTCTTTAGTTATTTGCTTTAAAAGTTTTCAAATTCAGCAGTTTTATAAATAATTATTTTAAGGCTCAATTTATGTTGCACACTTCAGAGAAGAATGTAGATTATTTGTCACCAATATTTATTATTGTAGATTACATTATTATTATTATTATTATTATTATTATTATTATTATTATTATTATTATTATTATTATTATTATTATTATTATTATTATTATTATTATTATTATTATTATTATTATTATATTATATTATTTTTATCATTATTATTATTATTATCATTAATTATTATTATATTATTATATAATTAATATATTTCTATATCTTTTACCTCTATTTTTTTATTATCTCTGTATTGGTGTACAGTTATAAAAAACTCTCATATAATATATAATATATATATTAATATAGATATATATATAATATATATATATATATATATATATATATATATATATATATATTATAATATAATATACATATATAATATATTATATATAATTATATATATATATATATATTTAATATATATATATAATATATATATATATATATAATATAATAGATATATATATATGATATATAATTATATACTGTGTATATATATATATATATAATATATATACTATATATATATATATATATAATATATATAATATATATAATATATAATAATATATATATATAATAATATAATATATGTATATATATAATATATATATATATATTATATATATAATAATATATAATATATATATATATATATAGTATATAATATTTCATGCGTACCTTGAATCTATACTTGTAGGATGATATTATATATATATTATTATATATATATATATATATATAATATATATATAAATATTATATATATATCTATATTATATTAATATATATATATAGAAGAGTAGAGAGAGAGAGGTATTCAATTCCTGCATTTTCAAATTTCTCTTTACGTTTCGCCTGAACGAAAGTTTCTTCCCAGTGTTCTCGTATTTTTTTCTTTCGATACAAGCAAGATACAATCGTCTGACCTGGCCCTATAGATTATTATATGAAATATGAAAATTCTATGTACGCCCATAGCATAGAATTTTACTCTTAAGAACAGAGTAAGAAGGCAAATTTCCAAATGAATTTAGTTATTATAATTGCTATTAAAAGTATGTTTTTCTTTAAAATTATTTTCATAACTCAGTTTCAAAAAATATTGGTAGGAGCTAACCTACCCTTACCTACCCTAACTACCCAGTATACGCCCCGATTATATAATATATATTATATTATAGATATATATATATAATATATATATATATATATATATAATATATATATATATATATATAATATAACTGATATATATATATATTTAAAATCTATAAGTACATCAAGGTTATGTTAAAGTTTTGTTAAATATTTTTATATTAACTATTTTTAAAATATATTATATAAATATATATATATATATATATATATATATATATATATATATATATATATATATATAATAATATATATATATAAATATATATATATAATATATATATAATATATGTAGGTAGAGTATCATGTAAAAGTTATAGAAAAATAATTATGAAATCACTATCAAATACTATGAAAAAGTCAATCTGTTTCCTACCTTTCTTGGGGGGGGCTGCATTATTTTCTTCTATAAGGCCTATATGTTATTTTACATAAACAAAACTTAGAATAAAAATTTATCTCAAAGCTTTGTTCCACCACTAAAGATATACTACTATTCGTCTCCGTGTACGTTGGCTCCTCTGGCTGTTCCAATATTAACGACACTCCCTTCCCTTTCTTTCCAGAATAGAAAATAAGCAAATAGTTTTATTTAAAAATGTTAAATGAATATATTTCAGCAATTCTTTTGAGTAAGAGAGTATTTCGATAATTACTAAACATAGAATATTATTTTAACAAAGAAATATGAGATAAAGGAGAGCGCATGTGTCATGTGACATGTTATTAGAGGGAGGGAAACTGGTCGATAGACGAACCATAATGATTTCCTCACAGGCTTCTCTTTTTCAGTTTTCACCACGGAAGAAAGGTACTTCAATTATTACGCGAGGGGAAGAACACGTGCTCATATATTTAAATTATATAATATATATATATATATACTATATATATATATATATATAAATATATAATATATATATTATAATTATTATATATATACTATATAAATATATAGTAATATATATTATATATATATATATAATACTATTATTAACTATATATATATTATCTATAAATATATATGAACTGGCCCTTTAAAAGGATGTTAACCGACATATAATGGGAGGAAGATATAATCGATTTTTTTTTTTATTATTTCAGGGATAAGAGGCCAGAGTTGACCACAAATTAGTTTTTTTTTTATCTTCTTTTTTTTTTTTTTAACCTACTTTCTTGATAAGAGTTTCAAGTTATTCAACGATGTCCAGGCTCTCCGGTCCTCGCCGGGGACGACGGGAACTTCGTCCCCCCTCTGTCCCACCATCGGCCTCGAGCCCCTTAAAAAAAATTTATAAAATAAAAAATTTACATTTTTATATGTATAAGAAAAACAATTTTTTGCAACTTTGGCGCTTCCATCATATCAAGATCGAGCTACACGTGAACACGTAGGTCTGCATGCGTAATTCGGCGATTTTTTTTATAGTCATGATTGCAAAGTTACATCCTTCCCTTTGAGTAATGCCTATATATATAAATAAACCTATATATATGAATAATAATATTATATATATATAATCAAAATATATACTATATATATATATATATATAATATATATATATATTATATCAGGGGCGACTATACAATAGGTATAGCCCGGTATGTAGCTCCCTACCCAAATTATTTTTTTAGGTGTTTTAAATAATTGAAATATAAAATATGGTAAAAGTATCACTTTATTATAACATATTTATATAAAAGTTAAAAAGAAGCGTATTTCTCATAAACAACCATAAAATTGAATTCATTTAGAAATTCTCGCTCCTACTCTGATCTTGCAAGTAATAATTTTATCTACGACGGACGATTTAGTCATTTTTTGATATCAATTATAAGGGAACGGTCATAGTCTGTCTTACCCTTGTCGAAAATATATGATAACTTCGTTCTCATTTCCCGAAATATGCTACAAAATGTTGAAAAAGTACAATAATCTTGGCGCGAGGTCAGTTCTCTCCGCTTTCGAAATCTTTGTATGAATGGTTTTGATTATTCTGATATTGAATATTAATCTTTATATAATCTTTTATTTAAGTGGTATTAGCCATTATTATACTATAAAATAATTGAAAGAATGCATAATGAAGAGGTGTAGATTTATAGTTTTAAAGAAAAAACGCTTTTAAAAAAACTTATCTAAGTTAAAGCTCAACGCACGATCGCCTAGTTTTGTATAAAGAAGTTAGGCCTCAAGAAAATACTCAATTTAAATGTGCTTTAAAAATTAAGTCTAATTGGTAAAATATAATGCTTATATAGCTTTTCATACAAATAAAATAGGTTACGTAACACGATCACTAAATTAAATATATGTTTTCGATTGTTTTCGTTAAATCAACTCATATAATAAACATTGCCATATTTCTATTAATCTATTAATAATATACTATTATATTATTATATACTATAATATATATATATATAATATATACATATATATAAGTTGAATATATATATAGAATTATATTATAATATAGTATATATATATATATATATAAGATATAATATATATATATTATTTAAACCTCTGCCTACCAAGTGTTATTCTTCAGGTACCCACTCAGATCTACTATACATTATATATCATATATATACTCTTCCTATAATATATATATTTATTATATATCATAATATAATATATATAATATATATAAATATACCTATATAATACTATATAATATATATATAAATCTACTAATATATATATATATATTATATATATATATCAAGCTTGGGTTCAAGTACAATGTACTTGTACTTAAGTACAGTTTTTGGAGTACTTTACTTCGATACAGCATCTAAAACCAATTAACTTTACTTATACTGTGTACTTGCACATTTTGTACTTGAAAATTTGCAAAAGTACTTGCAAGTACTTTTGCATTTTTAACTTTACGAAATTTTTTTATCATTTCTTACTATTGATTGTATTACAATTCTACATATGATTCTAAATAAATTCCATTTACGAATTTAAAAGTATGTCATGTATAATATATTATATATATATATAATATAATAATATATATAATATATTATATATATATATATATATATATATTATATATATATAATATAATATATAGTATATATATATATATAGGCGTAAAGTGATTAATTGGGATTTGAGTGTGTAAAAAAAACGTTTATGGAGGTATTGTTCCACTGATTGAAGGAGAGCAATAATATTACCCTTATATAAGATGAAGGGGGAAAGGTAACTGTAGGTATTATAGGTGAATTAGTTTACCGAGTGTTGTAGGGAAAATATATGCTGTTATTTTGATCAAAGAGTGCGTCGAGTGACTGAAGACTGATTGGTGAAGAACAAGCGGTTATAAAGTGGTAGAGGATGGTGGATCAAATTCTTTCATGAAACAAATGATGGGAAAATGAGGAGGAGCAAGAAAAAATTGATATTTAGGTTTTATGGATTTGCAACTCGTATGATAGGATTAATAGAAGCTCTATGGCAGGTGTTGGTGGTAAGCTTCTGAATAGAATCAAAAGTATGTGTGACCATAGAGAAGCGTGTTCAATAATAAATCTAGTCGAAAGTGATTGGTTTAGTATTAGTAGCTGAGTCGAGCAGGGAGTTATGCTCCTTGTTATTCACTTGTAATGGATAAAGTTTGAAAAAAATTGAGGTGGTGCAGGGATGTGTTAGAAATGATGGAGAAATGGCAAGAGAGTGAATATCCATACCTATTATATGAGGGATGATGTTTATGTTTGTGTGGCAATCTGAACAGATTGATAGATTGGTAGGTGTATAAAAGAGGATACGAAAGTAAAGCGTAGAGAAGACGAAGGTATGCGTGTGAGTGAGACAGTCCTCGGTGTGAAGTATGTTAGATGATGAGCAGCAGGAAAAAGTGTCTGAGTTTAAATATTAGTAGAATATACTATGTTGGATGAAAAGGGAAAGGATGATGCAGAGTGTAATAGGAAAGTTGTGAATGGCAGGAAAATGGCTAGTGCAATTAAATCCTTTGTGAAAGTAAAGGACTAAAATCTTGAATTGTCTAGCGTCTTACAGAGGTATGTGTACCTGGTAATGTATAGCAGTGAGACTGATGTGAATAAGAGGATAACAATGTGTTCAGTACAATGTTGTCAATGACAATTTAGGGGCGTGTTAGGGTGAGAAGAATTGATAAAGAGAAGAATGAACGTATAAAATGGTGTTGTGTTAAAGAAAGGGGTAAATAGAGAATAAGGAAAGTATGTTGAATAGTTGTCATGTGAAAGAACGGATGGATGATAGTCGGTGGATTAAACGGATTATAGTGGTGCGTGTGCTAGGGAATCGAGTGCTGGGAGACTGAAAAAAAATGATTGAACAGTAACAGGAATGTTCTGAGGAAGAAATGTGAGGTTCATGGTAAGGCGAAGAAGATGCATAACAGGATGTGAATGCGGGTTTTTGTTGCGAGGGAGTATGTGTAGCCCACTTGACCAAGGATGACCCCCACATTACGAGATGCCAATGAGGGTTCCCGTCGCTGGCCCCGTTGAAGCTTCTAGGGTAGATTTTTCTGACTGCGACGAGTTCTCACTAAAAGGTATAAATGGGGGCGGTAAGGCTGGGCTTTCTTTTCGACTTGCTCCATATTCTTCTACTATTTTTCTGTTTTCCGGTGCATGTTACGACTCTGACCCCAGTCATGGGGAGAGAAGGTGAGTGATGATTATATATATATATAATATATATATATATATATATATATATATATAATATATATATAATATAATATAATATATAGTATATATATATATATATAATATATAGATATTTTCATAAAGTGCTTTACTTAATACCTGTACTTGTACTTGTTACTTGTAGTGGTTGAGGGCTGCATGGGGACCTTGAACAATTCTGAGTACTTGTACTGTGACTGACAAAAATGTACTTGAACCCAAGCCTGATATAAATATACGATATATATATATTATATTATATATATATATTAATAATATATTATAATATATATATATATATTATAATATATATATATTAAATATATATAATATAATATATATAATATGCCATATATATATATATATATATATAGATTATATATATATTATATATAATATATATATATATATATATATAATATATATATATATATATATAATTATATAATATATATATATTATATATATAAATATTATATATATAATAATATAAAACTCTTTCAGTAAGGGACCTTTAAAATATATTTTTATAAATAAAATCACAGCATAGACTCTAGATAAATTTAAATGAAACATAAAAGAAACAAAAATGACTTACGTCTTTAGGAAAAAAAGTTAAGGGCTCTCAAAGTTTGGAATAATCTCATAGGTTTCTATATACCCACTGAATGGGCCTTGAATTTACAAAGCGCGAGGCAAGGGAAGACTGTAAAGGAAATCGCAGCATAACCATGGTTGCCATAACTCCATCTAGGTTTACGGTAACGTAAATCTATCTAGGTTAGGTCTAGGTTTACCGCATTGTCGTTCCATCCAGGTTAGGCTTCGGTTTAGGATCTTACTAGCTCAGGTTATGATATGCTTTATGACCACATGCGTCTCACACACGCGAAGCGTGTGTGAGCAATACCCTCCTCACGCTCTTTCATGGGGGTATTTTCAGACATTGCATTACGTCACAGGGCCCCCGGCCCTGTGCGTCTCACACACGCGAAGCGTGTGTGAGCATTACCCGTGAGCACGTAGGTTCCTGAGGTGTTTCTGCCCTCCTCTGCTGATGCTCTTGGTGGGTATTTTCAGGCTTCACGGTCTTTCATGAGTCGTTTCTGCCCTCCTCTGCTGCTCTTGGTGGTTGGTTTTACCCTCCTCTGTTCCTCTCCAGGGTGTTTCCATGCTTCACGTAGGTTCCTGAGTCGTTTCTGCCCTCCTCTGGTGGTGTTCTCTTGATGGATGCTTTTACCCTTCTCTGAGGCTTCATCTGTGCTTTGCTCAGCTCTCACTGGGGTCGTAGAGGTAGGGAGGGTGTTTTCACTGTCCCCCAACGCCCCTCCGGAGCCTCTCTGGTTAGTGACCGCCACTACCACTTTTGTACTACTACTACGTCATTCATGTTAGTGCACATACGTTCGTGCGCATATCATCTGACTCCTCTTCCTTCTGCTCCAGCCCCGCAGGAAGACACATTGAGAGCGGGACCAAAATGTGACGTCATCCAGTCACCG
>JABUQX010047379.1:0-10000 GCA_015478945.1 Trachelipus rathkii | reverse complement strand
GAGCATAGACCTTCTTGGAAAGTGGTTCCCTTCCTTGAATTTTGAATGATTTAGATGTCTAAGAATAATATAGTTATTTTGCCCTTTCCAAAAGTACACATTTCAAACCAAACTAAGATCTTCTTATTTTGATTTCAAACTCTTGAATATTTCGGGTCGTTAAATATATACAATATGTGTGTCTACGTATCGAATGTAAAAATTAGGATTGAATGGGGCGTTTTCATTAAAAATTTTGGTTTCTACTGATGACATGTAGAAATCTGAAAGTTGGTCCTAAAGGTGATCCCATTGAAACACCATTATTTTGTATATGTTTTACCATTGAAGCTAAAAGTGTTTTCGTAGTACATATAAAAAGTAAACTTTTGAGGATGTCTTCATTTATGGGTGTGGGGTGTTATTCATGATGTATAGTAACATTTATCTAATATTATGTAATAGTTTCAATATAGAACATGCAGTGAAAAACTTTCCAAACATATATATATAATGTTGTTAGTATCGAAAGAATTAATGTTGCTTAGTTTTTTCAAAACCTCATCTGTTGATTTAACTACAATTTTTCGTTAAGATAAGGTTGTTTATATATTTTGAAATATCATGAGTCACGGTACCAGTCATACTTACTATCGGTCTTAAGGGTGGGTTCTCAGTGTCCTTGTGAACCTTTGGTAGTCGATATAAGTCATTCATCAATAATCTATTTCTTCTAACTTTATGTTAAATTGTTAAAAAAAAAAATTAAAAAAAAAAAAAATTGTCATCATTCATCAGTAGAAACCAAAATTTTTAATGAAAACGCCCCATTCAATCCTAATTCTTTACATTCGATACGTAGACAACACCTTTGTAATATTTAACGATCCAGAACATTTTCAAGAGTTCAAATCCAAATAGATCTCATGGTTTGAAATTTGACATTTGAAGTGCAAAAAAAATAAACTATTATAATTTCTTAGACATTTAACATTAAAATTAAAGGGAGGGAAAATTGCATCACTTTCTATGATGAATTTACAGATAATCAAAATACTGGAATTTTGTCTCCTTCTTTCCCCTAAACTACAAAATTGCTACCATAAAGACTTTATCACAGAGCGTTTAAGATATCGTCTGATTGCACCCTTTTTGATTTTAAAATTAAAAGAATAAACAAAGAATCTGATAAACCAATAACTTCGCTCCCAGTTATATAAGAAAAACATAAAAGCACACTTAAATAATTTATTCGCCAATACTATCAATGAAAAGGAAAAAGATAAGCTCTTAGCATATTATAAAACTGAAAATATTAGTCAAGAAAAAGATGAAGAAACAAATTAAAATTAATTTTTGATAAAGAAACATATTCAAAGCAAAAGACGGGAAGAAGCTTATATTAAAATCTTACTATAAGCCATTGAAAACTGAGCTCGGCTTCTTCTACTCTGAAGCGCCTTTCGGTGGTTGAGAGAGTAACGTTGTGTACAATTTCATGTTCCTGAAAGTGATGTAACGCCGCTTATATGGATTACACAACGAATACCCTCAACATGAGAAGTCGCAGCATAAGTATAAGCCGAGTAAAATATTCAACATACTGTAAGGTAAGATACACCACAAAAAATCCCGTAACAGCATAAAAGGAGGCTTCTCCATCATAGCAAGAAAGAAAGATTTTTATGAATTGCGCCTTCGTGGAATCATTGCTCTTAAGGAAACATAGACCCAGTAATAAACATCAAATTATAATGAAATGTTGCTAATTTTTTAAACATAGTTATTAAATAAAAAAAGTCAACGTAGTTAACTTTTCTAGCTTTTAAAATTATTAATTTTTGTTATTTATTTTTGTTATAGTTTAAATAATATTCATAGTATCAAAATTGTTAAAATATAAAAAAATAAAAAATATTCCCAACCCCGTTCTAGAGTGTACGGACGAAAGCTTGGTACTGTTTTTAAATCAATAGTTTTATTTATATAAGAATAATACTAAAGAAAATTTCTTCTGTAGACAGAAATACTTTCAGGAGGCTAAAAGCAACAAATCATATGTTAAAATAAATGCTGATATTAAGTTTTTGATTTATACTATTATTATTTTATTTATATGTATTTATATTATTATTATTTATTATTATTTATTATTATTATTATATTATTATATTATTATTATTATTATTATATAACTATTAAATAATTTATTCTCCAATACTATCAATTATTATTATTATTATTCCTCTTTTTCATAATTTTAGTATTATATACATATTTGTTGTTATATGACTATTGCTGTTAACAATGTGACTGGAATAACTTCTGTTTTATAATTGTAATTATTGTTGTCATTCTTATAATATCAACTTATCTTTATATATTAGCATCATCTTTATTATTATCATTGTTTATGTTATTTTTATTATTATTATTATTATTATTATTATTATTATTATTATATTATTATTATTATTATTATTATTATTAGTATTATATTATATAGATATTATTATTATTATTATTCAATATTATTATATTTTTATTATTATTATTATTATTATATTATTATTATATTAAATATTTATTATATTATTATTATTATTATATTATTATATTATATTAATTATTATTATTATTATTATTATTATATTATCATTATTCTTATTTATTATATTATTATATTGTTATCGTTATCGTTATTATTATTATTATTATATAATTATTATATTATTATTATTATTATTATTATTATTATTATTATTATTATTATTATTATTATTATTATTATTATTATTATTATTATTATTATTATTATTATTATTATTATTATTATTATTATATTATTATTATTACTTTCTGAAAGTTTGTAACTTGTTAGTTCTGAGTATATTGTGAACGATAAGGTTTATAATTATTATTATTATTATATTATTATTTATTATATTATTATTAATTATTATTAGTATTATATTATTATTATTATATATTATATTATTATTATTATTATCTTATTATATATTAATTATTATTATTATTATTATTATTATTATTATTATTATATTATTATTATATTATTATATTAATTATTATTATTATTATTATAGTATGTATTATTATTAATTATTATTGTTATTATATATTATTATTATTATTATTATTATTATTATATTATTATTATTTTATATTATTCATATATTATTATTATATTATTTATATATTATTATTATATTATATCATTATTATACTTTATATTATATTATTATTATTTATTATATTATATTATATTATATTAATTATATAAACTTTTTCACTATTATTATTATATTATTATTATTATTATTGATATTTTATTATTATTATATTTATTATATTTATTAATATTATTTATTACTGTTATTATTATTATTATTATTATTATTATTTATTATTATTATTATTATTATTATTATTATTATTATTATTATTATTATTATTATTATTAATTATTATTATCTATATATTATTATTATTATTATTATTATTATTATTATTATTATATTATTTATTATTATTATTATATTATTATATTATTATATATTATTATTATTATTTTTATTATTGCTATTGTTATTATTACTATTATTGCTATTGATGATACTGTCGATATTCTAGTATTTTTCATTTTTGTTGTTATTATTACTAAGGGTTAATTGATGTTATTGTTTGCTTTCATTAGTTGCGATTGTTTTTAATGACTATCGCTGACGTTTACAATTGTCTTCCATGATGTTTTGATGTAGCAAGCTGATATGTAGCAAAACTGTATATCTGATGTAGCACTGCACAGGACCAAAATGCCCGTTGTTGCTCATAAAAAATGCCTAATTTTGACCCTAACTCTGAAATTAATTACGATAACCTACTTTGCGATACTGAGGTGATTGAAATTGATACATTTAATGGTACCGAATGTCAGAAATTTAAAAATAAGCTAATGTTATGAATATATATTTATTAGTGTAAGAAAGAACTTTAATGAATTTATTTGTCTTAAGAATTTTGAACCTTGATTTTTCTATCATAATTCTGACTGAAACGTGGCTCACGAGTGACTCCAACGTTGGCTTTACTATACCTAACTACTTGTCCTATCATATTTATAGAGATAATTACGGAGGTGGTATTTCTATATACTATAGAAATAACCTGCAATGTAACTTATGCGAAGACTTGGGTATTGTTGATAATGCGTTTGAGTCTTTAGCTGTGGACAGGGATTCATATTTGATTGGTGGAATTTACAGAAGAATTGGAAGTCTTGTTGATTTTAATGAATGCTTCTCCCATCTATTTCTTGATAAGTTAAACTTTTGCAATAAAATTATACTATGTGGAGACTTCAATGTGGACTTGCTTGCTGACAATAAATATCATGCCGCTAGGGAATTCGAAACTATATTTTTCTCCAAAAATCTTCATCAACTTATTTCAGTTCCCACTCGTTCTGTAGCAGAGTCTAGTACATTACTGGATCACATATGGACTAATGTACCTTATAATTTCCAGAATTTTGTTTTGAAGTGCTCACTGTCTGATCATTATCCAACATGTTGCTCTGTGACAGATGTGACTAACGAAAGTCCCCATAAAACAGTAAGGATCAGGAAAATTACAGAACGAGCAGTTAATACTTTAAAGGGAGAACTAGCGTCCTTGAGGTATATTGTTTTGGATGGCTTAAATAGTGGAAATATTGATGAAATATTTGCGGGATTTGTGATGCGGTTGGAGGATTTGGTGGCTGAGGTCTTCCCCATTGTTGACAAAAAGATCAACCAAAGATCGTTTGAAAGTCCGTGGATTACCAATAAGTTGCTGTTGTGCATTAGAAAAAAAACATAAACTTTTTAAGCTTCATAAAATGGGATTAATATCCTTCGACTACTTCAAACTATTCAGAAATCTTCTTACTTCTGCATTGAGACTTTCAAGGGAGCTATATTATCAGAGGATGATGATTCAAAGAACGATCACGCTAAAATTTGGAGAGTTATAAATGGTATTTTGGGAAATGAAAGGAAGTCGGAAATTGATTGTATAATTAAAGATGGGGAAATTTTTTTTAATAAAGCTGATATTGCAGAATCTTTTAATGATTATTTTCTGAACGTTCCGTCAAGTTTGAGAACTGCAATTCCTAACATACCTAATACATTCATAAATAATATACATTCTCCACAAAACTCGTTCGCATTTATGCCTTGTTCTCAGACTGAGATTGTGGAAATCATAAATAAATTAAAAAATAAAAACTTCCATACCTCCGCTCTTCCTGCGAGAATTTAAAGATGGTTTCTGGTGAACTGGGGGAAATTCTCTCTGTTCTTTTTAACCGATGCATATCAAATGGTTCCCTGATTTTTTAAAGATAACGCGAGTAGTGCTACTTCACAAATCTGGAAGTTGTGATACATTGGAAACTTCAGACCTATTTCAATCCTTTCAACAATAACTAAGGTATTTGAGAAGCTTATAAATAACAGGCTTACATTTTCCTTTATTAGAAATTCCTTTACTATGTCTCAACAAATTTGGATTTGGAAGGAGGGATTCAAATGAGTTTGCACTCTGCATATGTCGAGTGGAGAGCTGTCTCGAAGGCGCAGAAGGATCCAGTCTTTCTCGATATTCCACAGCGGTTGGCCACAACTGAACCGCAGCATTTATTGCAAATTAGAAAGAATGGTATAGAGTTTTCTTGACTTCATTAAGTTCTATACTCAATAACAGGGACAATATGTCCCAATGAAATATCTGCAATCGGCTTAGAGTGTGGAGGCGGTGTGCCCCAGATTCGTTCTGATCTTTATTTTTAGAACATATATTAATGATCTGATGAGAACTATTTCCAATGTAAAACTGTCATTATATGCAGATGACACAGTTATATACTTCGGGCAGAGATTTGGATTATATTCAGAATGTTATCAATGACGAGCTGCAAAAAATTTTCAGATGGACCTGCGCTAATAAATTGTCTTTGAACTTTGTAAAAACGGAAAGGTATTATTTCTCACTCTCTCCTACATGTAATGAGCTAACCCTTCATTTAAAATATTGAAATAGAATTTGCTAAAAATCTATCAAATATCAAGCATAATTTTACAAACATAATTTAAAATTGAGAAATATATTACTACTGTGTAAGAAAATTAATAGAAACAAATGGTATTCTATTTGCTTTGGGAAATTTAGTTTCAGCCAAGGTTTTGAATGACTGCTGTACTAATATCCTCTAATTTATCAGTTCTTGAACACCT
The DNA here is from genome assembly GCA_015478945.1 of Trachelipus rathkii. Classification (NCBI taxonomy): domain Eukaryota; kingdom Metazoa; phylum Arthropoda; class Malacostraca; order Isopoda; family Trachelipodidae; genus Trachelipus; species Trachelipus rathkii. Next base: position 3,719 of record JABUQX010047379.1, on the reverse strand, counting down.
ACACTTGCCGGCTCTAGGGAGTGATCAAAGTGTAATTGCTTTGAGACTACATATTTGTTGCCATCACAGAAATAACTGCTAAGAAATATTAAAGCTCCCAATGAGTAGTGTCATACCGCTGACATGTTTGCAGAGCAAAGATCATGCCTCTTCCGTCATTGATGTACACGTTAAGCTTGCCTTTTCATGCATTCAATTGACGAAGAAGGCGGCACTGTTATAATTGTTATGGACAGCCTAAATGCCACACAATTATAATACTCGTAATTTGAATCTTTTGAGGCATCCGTTCTCAAGGACTATGGTTAATCTAAATTTTTGCATTAATAAAACTATTATGTTTTGAGACTCTTTGCCACGTCATCTTAAAAAAAACACAAATACTGCATACATTAAAAAATTGCTACGGGAATTTATTGGCATTTTAAAATAATATTGATTATAACAGGGATTGTTATTTATTATTATATTTTAATTACTCTCCTATGTGAGGCAGATTCGAATGTAACTTATTGTACTTGCTGTTATTTGAATTTGTAAAGCTTTGCTTTTATATTCTAATTTAATAAATGGTAAAAATGGTAAATGTCCATTGCTCTGATTATCATTATTATATATAATTATTATTATATTATTATGTTTGTTATCAGTTATTATATAAATTACATATTAGTATTATATTATAAATATATTAAATTTGCTCTATTTTGTTATTCTACTCCTTTATTTTCTTATATTATATATTATATCTATTATATTATTATTATTATTATTATTATTATTATTATTATTATTATGCATTGAAATTCATTATATATTGTGAATATTATTATTTATTTTTATTTCCGTCATTAATATTATTATTATTTTTTAATATTTTGGTTAACTTATTATATGATAAAATGATATTTATATTTTAAATTTTTTCTTTTTTTTTCTTTCCAAATCTGTAAAAACGTATTCTTTTTTAATATTTTCTAATCTTGAATTTTGCTTTAATAATTCGTTCATACGGCGAGTCAATCATTGTTATAATATGCTTAAACATCACTATTTTTTATTTAATGAAAACCAGGTTTTATCTACTCAGCAATCAATTTAACCCTGAGGGAAGCCTCTCTCAACTATCATGCTTTACGCTTTACTGTTTTATAGATGTAAAAACATGAGATTTGCAGACCCAAAGACGCTAAAACTGTAAGTCATCCATATAACCGAAGAGACTCAACTTAATCCTTTATGCTTTACGCTTTACTGCTCTATTAGCTTACTGCTTACTCTCTATAGCTCTAACTCTTTACTGCTTTAAAGGAAGAACTTCAAACTAGACCCTTACTTTTGAAAGCAAAATCAAAATTTCACTTTTTTTATCTAAATTAGTAGAAAGAAATTCCTCTTGAACCATCTCCGTGTAATTATCTTTGTAAAATTTCTAAATGCTTGTTTAATACAGAAATTATTTAGAGAGTGTCGAACTTAAAAATTCATTTCCATCAAAATTGCAATTCCATTCAGGCATCAAATGTTTATTTATATAATATATATAATATATTATATATTATATATAATATAAATATATACTATATAATTAATAATATATAATACTATATATATATATAGATATATATATATAATATAAATATATATATAATTATATATTACTATATATATATATAAATATATAGAAAATCTAAAAAAAAAATTCATATTCTCAACCTCTAACTTATTCTGATTTTACCTTCAGTCAATAAATGGAGCGGAAGCGAGCCGAGCCGGAGCCCGGAAGCCGAGCCGGTATCCGGTATAATTTTTTTTTTCATGAAATAAATTTTAAATGAAACATTATGCAGATTGCGCTAACAATTTTCAAATAGTTACAGAATCCATTATCGTATCCGGATCCCGAATCAGACCGAGTCGAAGTCGGAGCCGAGCCGGAAACCCGGAACCTGACCGAGCAAGATTTTTTTTCGAAGAATATTTTTTTTAGAAGAATCTGCCTAAACAGTTTCAATAGAGCAGAAACCTATTCTAATCACGGACATGAAGCCGACAATTGGAGCAGAGCCGAAAACCGGAGCCGGAAGCCGGAGCCGCGAGCCGGACCGAGCTGGATCCTGATATGGATTTTTTTTTCAAAAATATATTTTTAGTTAAAAAATTAATACAGAAGACGGTAAATGAACAAATTTTACAAGATAGTGCAGAAACCTTTAGTCAATCCGAGCAGAAGATGAAGGCGAGCTCATTCTGCGACTCGGAGCCGAGCCGGAAGCGAGCCGAGCCGGAGTCTGCGTATGATTTTTCAAAAAATTATTTTTTAGATGAACAATTTAATGCCAGAAACGTATCTGAACCAATTTCAATAGTGCAGAATCCTTATCGGATCCAGGATCAGAGCCGAGTCGAAGTCGGAGCCGGAGTAAGAGCCGGATCCCGTAGTTTGATTTTTTTTCGAAAAAATTTTTTTAGGTGAAAAATTTATTGCCAGAAGTGTGAACAATTTCACAAATAGTTAAGAAACCTTTATGGATCCGGACGGCGGACGGAGCCGGATTCGAGCTGGGATCTGAGGTATAAATTTTTTTAAGGCAATATCCACATGTTGGGCTGCGGCTGAAGCCCCAGATCTTCAGTCCCCTAATAAAAATGACATAAAATTCGGAATTTTCAGCCTTCTCTTTTTGACTATTAATAAACACCCAAAAATGTAGCTTTTTTTCCTTTGCCCTCCTAAAACATTGTGTCCGTGTTTTCTGTGTCCATGTAATCATCTTCAGAATTTTCAATTTTTTCAAAAACCATGTTTTTGAAATTTGTCGAAAACTACTAAAATTTTCGAAAGACTTCAAACTTGAAATATGCATAGATAGGTCCATTAACTACAAAAGTACAGAAGTACTTTTTCGATTTTTGATTATGTGCTCAACGTCCAATTGTCAAACCCATTTTTTCGATTTCAAAAAAAAGAAATTTCCTGATAATTTTTTTTATTCTTGTCCGCATAACATCAAAATTTCAGCCTTGATAGTTCGGCGGAGACTGCATCTTTTTTACTTAGATATTTTTTTGAACTCAATAGAAAAATTTTTAAAAAATTCAATTTTTTTTTTTTTTAAAGTTATTTCCGACGAGTCAAATCCAAACCTAATGCAATACAAAGAAATTATCTAGTAACAAATGGCATATCCTCCGACTACATATGCCCTAAATTTACATCCCACTTGGTCTGAACATAAACAAAAATTTATCGCAATTTCATTTCAAAATCCAAAAATAAAGGGTTTGGAATGACAACGCTGAGCAAAAAACTCAAAAAATCAAAAATATTCTGACCTTTGTAGGTAATGGACCTATCTGTCATATTTAAAGTTTGAAGTCATTCCAAAAAATTTTGGTAGTTATGCTAAAATTACAAAAACAATGGTTTGAAAAAATGAAAAATTCTAAAGAATGATTTACAGACACAGAGAAAACACCGCAGGAAAACAACGTTTTGGAGGGCAAAAAAAAAGGCTACATTTTGTTTATAGTCAAAATCGGCTGAAATTCCGAATTTTATGTCCATTTAGGGGGTGCGAAAATGGCTCAGCCCAGCCCAACATTTGATATCCCTTCAAGAAAATTATTTTTAGATGAAATAATTTGTTGCCAGAAAACATGCTGAACAGGTTTCAATAGTGCCAGAATCCTTAGTCTGACGGTATCTCTCTTGTTTT